>JADBJO010022828.1:17500-27377 GCA_016801955.1 Conus betulinus
AGAGAGAGAGAGAGAGAGGAGAGAGAGAGGAGAGAGAGAGAGAGAGAGAGATTTTTTATTCCTGGATATTTTAGGAGAGAAAAAATACCGCATCTATTCCAGTTATAAAACGACAATGGCAGTTTTTAATGGTGTGTACCAAATATAGTGAAGAAAGAATGATGGTAGTGTGTGTGTGGTGTGTGTGTGTGTTGTGGGACTGTGTGTGTGTGTGTGTGCGTGCGGTGCGTGCGTGCGTGCGTGCGTGCGTGCGTGCGTGCGTGGTGCGGCGTGCGGGCGTGCATATGTGTGGTGTGTGTTGTTGTGAAGAGGAACCAAAAGAGACCATGGGCTGCTTCTTGCTTGCCTGTGCCAGAAGTGAACAAGGGAAAAATGACCGTTTCCCGTGTGCGCCAGGACATAGAAAAGGGGCATAGAACGGAAGAAAACCTCTTACATGCATTTGTTTAAAGTGGGGATAAAAAAGACAATGACCTTTCGTTCTACGTATAAATCTAAGAGAGGAAAGACTAGACATGAACCACAATTCTCCTCTCTCTCCTCTCTCTCTCTCATCTCGGCCTCTCTCTCTCCCTCTCCTCTCTCGATCCTCATCTCTCGTCCCTTTCTCCTCTCTCCTCGCGCCTCTCCTGTGCGTGCGTGGGACTGTACTTTACAGTTGCAAGAGAGACGGGGGCAAACGGTGTGCGACTTATTTTCTTTGGTCCGAGGTGAGAAAAAAAATTGTTCCCTGTGTCAGGTCAAACAAATGAGCAAAGGAAGCCACACTACCATATGCCTGATTGGTGTTACCTACCTCCGGAGAGAGGCACAAAAAGACACAGCGTGCTTTTGTTTGGCTATCGTATTGCACCAACAAAGAGAAAGAGGCATAATACTCTGTGTTCTATATGTGTCAGGAGAGAAAAAAGACACATGACTCTGTTCCTTCTTCTGTCATTCCTAGCAAAGGGAAAAATAGACAATTACTCGGTTCCCGATATGTGTCACGATGAGACAGACTAGGGTAGCACTTTTTAAAGTAACTGTTTTCTGTTGCCAGCAAATGGGGAAAAGTGAAGCGCAATTTAGTGTGTGTGCTCCTTGTCGGGAGAGGAGGAGAAGAGAGAGAGAGAGGAGAGAGAGAAGAGAAGAGAGAGAGAGAGATAGACGAGAGAGAATGTTATTTTATTCCATGTAGGTTTCGGGACAGAATAAATGCGACCAAATCAATCACAATTATGTCCAGAATGCGAAAAGTCCGCATCATTCTGATGTTTAAAACATGCATGTGAGCACGTAAACTATCAGAAAGAAAATCAACGTATGATGGAACAAATTGTGACCTTTCCCGCCGACTTCGCGTCCATAAAAGAATATTCAGAGAACACCACAGATACACTATCCCACAGTGTTGCTTTCCTTCTATCGATAGCTGAGCAACAAGAAGTTTTGGAACTCTGTTGTAAATTGAACATATAACGACTAACGTTCTATGTAGGTTTCAACACATGCTTACTCTAAACTCTCCCGGTCATGCGGTGCTTTGTACATTTATGTAGGTGGTAAAATATGCAGAGGTGCGAAGAAAGGCTGTTTACCTTCTCATAATACCCAGTGAGGTGGCTCTCTGGAACCCTGTAAAACATCATCACAACCAGCCATTTACCACAGGTAAAACAATGTCAATATTCCCCAACACCTATGTGCAATGCGCATGCAGTAAGCCCCTAACTGCATCAGAGATCATTTTTTTACAATAAATATGAGTTATACGAGATTTTTAAAGCGTTTCTACGGCGTCCCCCATATGCCTTGCATAGTGCCGCAAGAGATCAACATATGGAAGTATTTGAGGTGTCTGGGGGGGACGATGAACAGGAACTTGAATCATCCACCCACATCCAAGGTCTCCGCATACTTGGGTTAATGAGATCCTCGCGTTTCACATCCATGACTATTCATTCACAGTACACCTAAATCCTCAGTCTTAAAACAAAAAATAAAACAAAAAAAATAGATCCTCAAATTCATGGGGTGGGTTTGATCAAAAGGCATAAAATGCTCAGGTCGCCAACAGATTTATTAGAGCTAACCTTCACGGGAGTCAGGAAATTAATTCCACTAACAGTAATATGTCAAATGATATGAGTTCCTAGAAGATATATTACGTCCACACAGACAGGGATCATTACAGATATGATCCTCAAACATTTATGACCGTAGGAACTTCTACAGTACAATAATGATCAGTCCTAAATAGTTACAGGGAGCACTCTTGATGTTTACATGAACTAAACAACCGTTTGCAGTACACCAGCGTTATAGGTCCCAAAGAGATACTTTGAGGTTTCAACGGCGCGATTCCTAGAAATGGAATTATTCTACAACAAATCCAGTGATCCAGACTCGTAAAGACATACTTGATCCCCTCCCACGCCCCCCCCCATCCCCCCGCCCCCCCCCCCCCCACGGCATGAAAAAATTCATAATTGCATCGTCAGCCACGCAGTCCTTACAGCATCAATTGATCAGAAATAACGAATTATTGATATCTCCTGCCATCCTCACAGAAATTGAACAATTCATAAAAGACCATCGTACTCAGTCCCTAATGAAGTTAGTTGAAGTCGTTCAAGATTCGACGGAAATGACTTTGTTGAAATGTAAATCATGATGTAATTCCTAAACGAGCGCATTTTATATGTGGTTGAAGCAATTACAAGTTATAACTCCTTTACAATCCTTGAAATCCAGGATCGGCTTAGCCAAAATCCTTCATGATCCTCGACGACTCAGGAGTAAGGTAGAGCATTAGTAATTCGCCTTGTTTCAACTCTACAAAGACCACTGAAGTCCTTGGTATCAGGAGAACGGAATCATCCGTAAACACTCAAATGGTAAGACCTTAGACAGATCATTTTGATCCTTGCAACTGAATCGATTATGATAGACTCTTGATGTCCCTGCGATTGATAGGAAGTGAACCATTTAGCATACTCCAATGAGAGCGCCTAAATAGATTATTGAATTCCGTGGATTCACGGTACACCAGGTAATCAGTTCCCCAAAGAGATAATTCAGATTCTCGTGGTTCACATAAATTGAACCGATTATATTACACTCCGGTTAGTAGTCCTTTTAGAGAAAGATCTACCGACACAAAAAACGGGATTTCCCCCCCATGGTACACACCATTTGCAATCGGTTCCCCAGGGATTTCTGAGGTCCCTCAATATCTATATATGATATCTATAAATAACTATCTATAGATTTATATATATATTATGGGAGAGAGAGAGGGTGGGAGAGAGTTTACGAGAGGGAGATTGAGAGAAACTGAAATATTCACCACAAAGCGCTATATTACCAGTCTTCTGGAGATCGCTGAGGTCTCACAAATCACAGGAGTAGAATCATTTATGATCCACAAAGTGGTGCAGTCTCAAACCAATCAGTGAGGTACTCATTCTGGTTAAATCACAGGAATAGAAATCATTTATAATATACCAAGTGGCTAGTCCTAAAAGATTATAGAAGTACTCTCACAAGTCACATGATGGAATCATTTATAATACACCAGATGCACAGTCCTGAAGAGATTAAGGAGGTACTCACGGCTGACACAGAAGAGAATCGTGTACTATTCAGCAAATGATCAATCCTACAGGCAATGTTGAGGTCCGCTCTGAATTCATAACAAACTAGTTAATTACAGTACACTGGACAAAGCGGTTTTCAAAAACGATCCTGTGTTCTCTCATGATTCTTGGGACTAAATCGATTACAGAGACACCAAGCCTTATAGACATCACTGGAGCCCTCGCTATTTTAGATGATTTTTTGAATCGTTTACAAAACACAAAGTGACCAGCCTAGCTGATATTATTGGTGTTCTCGTAGTTAACCAAGAGGAAGGCATCATTTGCGAAACATCAGATTATCAATCCTACCTAGGATATTGACGGGCACTTACAATTTACAGGAATGGAATCATTTGTATTACACCAAATGCCCATCAGTCTCAAAGAAATCATTGAGATTTTGTTTTTTTTCTGAATGGAAATACTTTTCCAGACATCATGTGAACAAAGGCCTAAAGAAGTCATTGAGGTCATCAATTATTTGCATAAACAGAACTCTTTTCAACACATCCAAGTCATCAGACACCAAAGAGATTATTGAGTTTCTCACGAATCAAAGGAATGGAAATCGTTTTATAATACTCCAAGGATTAGTCCCACAGAGATTGTTAGGATCCTCACGATTCATAGGAACACATTTTATCAATAGTACAACCAAGTGATGAGATCATAAAATGATTGTTTACCTTCTCACGATTCACGGGGACAGAGTTTATCTACATAAAACCCAAGTGAGCAGTCCTAATGAGATTATGGTCTTTCCTCACCATTTACCAAAGTGCAATATTTGAAAGAAAAAATGCAAGTACTGACGATATCATTGAGATCTTTCACAATTCCCAGGTATAGGAGTTTAAGTACACAAAGCGAAAAAATCCTGACTCTAATGATGTTTGCACACGTCACAGAATGAAAGCCACAATTGCAAACACACTTTGTGACCACTACTGAAGAGAGGTCTTGATGGTTCTCCCACGATTCATGGAAAAGGAAATCCATGAACGATACACCAACAAGTCCAGTCCTACGAAATCATTGAGTTTTTCGTCATGACTCAAACAAATCAATAAATTACCCCCAAAAAAAATGCGCTGAGAGTAATGTCCTAGAGAAGAAACCATTAAGGTCACGTTATTCAAAGGATAGCATCATAAATTCAACACATCAAGTAATTATTCTTAAAGAGATTGATGGTGTCCCCCCAAGATTTATAGGAGTGCAATCATTTACAAGTAATCATTCCCAAAGAGTCATTTAGGATCCATATAGTTCTCAAGAACGGAATCATGTACAATACCAGAAATATTTGAGGTTCCCCGTGATAAATAGGAATTGAATCATTTTTGAAATACATAAATGGCGAGTCCTAAAATGTTTCGTCAGGGTGATACGAATCACAGAAATCGTCCTTATTCGTATGGATACCAATGTAATCAGTCCATTACGCCTACAGAGATAAGCGACGCCATCAACGATTTACAGAATTTGAATCACATTCAAATACATCTAGTGGTCCTATACTAAAGAGTACACAGAGTTTCTTCAACGATTTACCGGAGCCCCCAGGAGATTATTGACATTCTCGACTTTCACAGAATTGGAATCATTGACAATACACCTAAAGAGATTAGATCGAAAAGAGACTACTCAGATCCTGACGGCTCAAAGGACCCCCAATCAATCACAACACATCCAGTGATCAAACTGTAAAAAAAAAAAAAAAAACTGATGAGGCTTTTCTGATTCACAAGAATGGAATGATGTATTTACTATGCAGCAAATGATCAGGATTAACGAGATTAATGAGAGTGTTTACGATTTAGAGGACTGAGATCATTTACACAAATAATGAGTCCAATGAATATCGTTGTGGTCATCGCGATTGCCAAATAGAATGATGTACTGTATACTAGTGGACCTAGTGATCCTTAGCAAAGAGATCGTTGACGTCCCTCATGATGCCCAAGAACAAACTGATGGAGCAGACACCGAGATTGATCCTCACCAACCAGATTATTGCGGACTTTCTTATTCAACAAGAATGAACGATGTGTTACACCTTTGGGATCAGTGAGGTGCTCAGTATTCCAACAGGAGGTCATTTAAGCCACCAGCCGATTCGGTCCTAAAAGAACTCTGACGGTACCAACGCTTCACTTCAGAAAAAAAAAAAGGGCAAAATCATTCACAAAACTAGATGATCGTCCTAAACAGACCCTGACGTTACCAACGATTCAGAGGAGGCAAATCATTCACAAAATACTAGATGATCATCCTAAACAGACTTGGGTCTGACGTACCAACAGATCAGAGAGGCGAAATCATTCACATATGCTAGATGATCGTTCCTAAACATCACATTTCACCAACGATTCATAGGAGGACAAATCATTCACAAATGTCGATGATCAGTCCTGAACAGAACTTGGACGTACCAACGATTCAGAGGAGGAATCATTCACAAATACGATGATCAGTCGCAGGTTCGACAAATCGCAGGTATTGGATTTACCGGAGCTTAGTAATCAGTCTTTAGATAGATTATTGAGGTCCTCCACGATTGTAGCGGAGTTAGATAATTTTATTGAACGCTAGCAAAGCAAAAAATTCTTAGAGAGATTATTGAGGTCCTCACTATTTAGGGGATTTGGAATTATTTACCCAACACCAAGTGAGCAAATCTTAAATAAATGTCAGCGAACCCGCCCAGAGAAACGTGGACAAACGAGTCACAAGACAAAACACAAACGCGTTTCGACCTCTTTGGTCTTCTTCAAGCGAGACAAAAACGAATGAAATAACGAAATTCACTTAGCTTTGATCGCTTCAGATCGCTTCAGAGTTCAGCGCGAGGAAGAAGGCCAAATAATAATACTAATGAGAGTACGTACGGTTTACACAGGAGTGAGCTCGTTTACAGGAAAACCGAGTACGTGTCAGTCGTAAAATGTGGTTGGGGTTCCCATGAGTCTCAACAATTGAATTATTCATATAACACAAAAGGATCGGTCCTACAGGAAAAAATAACGGAGGCGCCCACCAGTCATAAAAAAAACGGAAAAAATCATGATATACTCAACAGAGGTCAGCGCTACAGAGATCATTTAGTTCCTTAGAATTAAGAGAAATTGAATCCTGTACAGTGTACTTACAGATCAGTCTGAGAGAGGTATTTAGTCCCTCAAGATTTACAAGGAAGAAATCATTTGGTTTATGTTTTAAGTGATCAGCCCTAGAAGCAATGACTGAGATCTTCATGATTATTTTTCAGGAATTACATTTACAGCAAGTGCTCTGGCGCCATAGAGATCATTGATGCTATCACGAGTCACTAGAGTCACAGGAGCTTTATGGAGGACATTTACTACTTTACCAACCGAGTGGTCTCAGGGTCCTAAAATCCTTAAATCGATTATTGGTGTGATACGACGACACGCAGCGAGTGGAAATCTTTTGCACTACACACAGTTGTCAGTGATAAGGAGATCAGTGATGCCCTCATGATTCACTGAAATGTCTTCGCGATTGACATGACTTGATCATTTATAACCAACCCACCGCAGATGAATCCTATGGGGAACTTAGTGAGGTCCTTACGATTCACAAGATGATCATTACGATGCTGATAAACTGTAGCTGGTGTGTGTGTGGTAAGTGGTGATGGTGGATGTTTTGATGATGTGATGATGATGATGATGTGATTATGATGACGAGACGACGACGACGATGATGATGATGATGATTGATGGACGATAAACGATGATGATGATGATGATGATGATGATGATGATGATGATGATGATGATGATATGACGAGAATAATGACTGATTAACATTTTTAACACTTGCCGTGAAAACAGTGACATAGCCGTCCTGTGCACACAGTAATTATTACAACATAATAATCATTAATTGTTTGCTTATAATCATCACCATTTAGTATTGTTGTTTTACAAATCATCATTATTAGTATTGTTATCATGTCCAAAACAAATACATCAAGTCATTATCATCATGTTATTATCATTAGTAGTATTGTTATGTTTTGTCATCATTATCATCGTTATCGTTATTATCATTGTTAATATTATGTATCATTGTCATTATTATTGTTATTAAAAACCATCGTCATCATCATTATATTGGATTGGTTGTCATTTGTTGGTTGTTGTGGTTGTTGTTTGTCGTTGTTATTATTAGAAATTATTGTTTGTTATTATTATTGTGTTTTATTGTTGTTGATATCATATCATTATTATTATTGTATTAGTTATTTTATCATTATCCTATTTTAGTTTATTATTACATTATTTTGTTATTATCATCATTTACTATGGTAGTAGTAGTGGTAGTAGTAGTAATAGTAGTTAGTAGTAGAAACCACTAATACATCAATCATCAAATCGTCATCATCATATAAATCATATCAATTACTTTTATTGTTGTTTATTGTTGTTGTTGTTGCTGTTTCCAGCCGTGTCCGTTGTTGTTGTTGTTGTTGTTGTTGTTGTTATCTTCTTTCCACGTTCTGTAGCAGCCTCTTCAGTTGCCGTCTTCATCAGGTTTAATTCCTACTGCGATTTCCCGTTCCCCCCCTCGGACATCTCCTAAACAAAAAAAAAAAAAAAAATAGAATAAATGAAAAACTGATGCTACAAAATGGCAATGAAACTCGAACAAACAAGCAAACCAAAAAAAACAAACAAACAAAGAACAAAAGTTGATGTTCGGCAGTCCATTTTAAACGGGGCCACATTGTTCATATGTTCCTTTTTAGAGAATGACTGAACTTACTAGATGGGCAGTCAAACAGCCAAGCGGGAAAGAGACAGTCGGGGTCAAAAAAACACAGGGGGTCAGTCCACATAGGAAAGGCAGCAAAACACATAGAATACTTAGATCGTTTTAAAAAGGCAGTCAAACAAATAGACACCAGGTCTCAGATCTAGTCAAAGAAGTGAAAACAAATAGACATACACGCCAGATCGATAGCATTTACATTGATTGGACAGGGAATGTGCGACTGACAGTCCGAAAGGATATGCATATAGGAGATCTGGTAACAGACAGACAGTACAGACCGAGTAGATTAGATGATAGATAGATAGATAATCAGATAGAATAGATAATAGGATCACTAAACCAGATCAGATATATAGACTGAATCTGGATGGACAAACAGAACAGATAGATATATAGATAGATTGTGTAGATTAGAGGATTAATACCCAGATAGATAGATTAGATGAGATAGGTCTGTAGTTATTAAAGATCAAAGAGACCATTTGAAGACAGACAAAGGAGACACCATGCTCTGATAATTGCATAACCTCTCATCTCTCATCTTCTCTCCCGACCCTCGAATCTCTCCCTCTAAAATCTCTCTCTATGTTCTGTCTCTTGTCCACCTCTCTCGTCTCTCAGAACTTAGTTGCTTTGTCCTATGTGCAATTGCGTGTGTGTTGTGCCGCAAAGTCGCGCGCGGCCTCTTACCGTGGCTGCATGCACGGTGTCCTGTCCTTGTCTGTTTACTGTGCTCTGTTTATCGCAGCGCGTTGTTGCTGTCGTGTATGTTCAGCATTCTGTTGGTGTTTTCGTGTGTTGTGTTGGTGTTTGTGTGGTGTGTTGTTTGTTTATGTGTTGTACGTGAGCGCGGCAACAAAGGCGTAATTGGTGTGTGTGTTTGTGCCGATATGCTATGTGTGAAAAAGGAGTGGATTGGGCAATGGGGGTTTTTCCATTACCTTCTCATCAAATTCCCACGTGTTGACGTCACGCCGAACGTCGCGCACCAACACACCAGCACTCAGCATCACAATGACCATCTTCATCTTGTCTGGATGCTGGAAACAAGCATAAACTACTTACCGTGAGCAGAATGGTGGTGGAGCAGAGTCAACATGAAATACAAAAGGCCTGTATGTATACACCTTCGTCTGCCTGTGTCTTTGTCCACTAATCCGTACCCCCATATCTAACTTGAAGAGATAGGAAAGAAAGAAAGTTTAAAGGACCAAGTCTATTTTTTGATCTTTCTCATGGTGACCTGACGACACATCAGACAGCCTTAATTCAATCTTGATACATTCTCTCTTCTCTCTCTCTCCGTCTCACTCTCTCTCTCCTCTGTATGTGTGTGTTGCGCGCACGACACCCGGCGTCTCACGTCTCTCTTCCATGCGCTGTGCAACACTCATGAACGCAAACAGATAAATGTTGTCTTTTGAGAGTAAATATAGAGAAACTATATTCTC
>JADBJO010022829.1:0-17500 GCA_016801955.1 Conus betulinus
TAGCGCTCTCTCTAATCTGCTACACTCCACTCCTACCTGTTTACGGAGAAACTTCACATCTTCTGATAAGTGTCACGGTGAAGTAACGTGATCGTTTGTGCCCTAAACCCTTCAATGGTCTGTGGTGAATTCTGCTTTCTGTTTCTGGAGTTCTCCCAGCTTACTCTCCAGTGCAGCAATTTCTGCACAGGTTTCTCTGGGGCTGTGCAGATCTCCCAGTTTGCTTTTGCTTGTGTCCAACTTCTTCTCAATGCCATCCCTGGTTTCCTAATGCTTTGACAGTGCCTTCTCTGACATGGTGTTTATTTCACACTGAACTTGCTTCTTCAGCATTTTCCTTTTGCAGCAGCCTGGTGGTTCTCCATTTTGAGTTCAAGGTTCATATCAACAACTTTATCCTCTTTCTGAAAGGCATAAGAGCTACAGTCAGTTTGTCTTCGAGATGCTTTTCTCTTGTCGTAGTCCCAATTTACCAGCTGTATTTGTAGCTTTTATCGACAACTTGACTCACGTCTTTCTGATAGTCATTAAAGTTACAGCCAGTTCGGGAATAGGGGGTGCTTTCTGTTCCTCAGCATGTGCGCCTGAAGTCTTTGGCCTTCTTGTCTTCTCCTTGACAACCTGGAAAAATGACTTCAGCTTGACGTGCCTCAACAGGATCAAGGAAACTGCTTTGAAACTTTTAGATATGCAAGTCTGTCAGGAAAATGTAGCTGCCTGCGCAAGATCTGGAACAAAACAATAGGAAAAAAAAGACATTGAAATAATCAAGAAGTCATCTCAGAAATGTTGAACTCATATTATGTAGCAAAATCCACAGTGAGCCATCTGGGAATGGGCCGCCTCCACCAGATCACTGGAGAACGATACTGCAATGGGAAGGAAAGTTAGTAATTAACACCACATAAGAGTTTGCAGGTGAAACAAAGCTTTGAAACAGTGATCTGGAAGAACTGCATGCCTGCCCTTCACCCAAGTATACTGCAATTCAGATGTGTAATAATACCAAAGTAATCAACAACATGCTAAGCTGCAGTGCACAGCCAGGAGACAGGAACATTTTGGTTGTTCAGTCGGCAGTTAAGTTCATTTAGACACTAAATTCTCTTTGCATAACCAGCCATTGTAACAAAGTTAGCTTAGCACATTCTCAGTTAGGAGATTGAGGGTTCGATTTCCAACAGAGCCATTTGTTCACGGGATTTTTTTTTTTACCCCAACCTGCTCCTACCCACAGCTGAATTTGCTGTAGGCTCAGTCATGAATACCGGAACTACACAGTAGAGTTTCATCTACTTAATGGATACAGGTCTGCAAGTGCTGCTGAAATACCCTGAACAGGACTGTAGACATTTGTATCTCTTGGACCTACTTGATGCTGGGGGTATTTTATTAAGGAAAGCATAGAGTATACCCCTGTCATGTTTTCTTAGACCAAAATGGAAGTCTATAGCATCATGTTCATCATCCACATCCTCAGTGAGCAGCATAAAAAGAAAGTGCCTCAAATTCTGTGGCCCTTCATGCCCTGTTCTAAAGGTAACCTCGGTTTTGATTTGCTCTTCACATCTATGCCCTTAGTAAGTTTGTGTCTCTGTTGCCCACTATCAGCAAGTTTATGGGGACCATCGTCAGATAGATGTGGTCGCACCCTTTGTAACTAGGCAGTTATTGTCCACTGCGAGGGTCTAAGTAAGTGGTGTCCTGTTTTGCTGGATCGGAACTGGTTGTAACTGACCACCACCAAAGAGACTCAACAACATTACAGTGTCTCCTCTGGTGGGTTGCCTCATGACGACTTGACAGGACAAAACTGGGTGTGGCTGTGGATCAAGAGCTGGAATCAGCGCCGAGAAGAAAATGTGCCATGGAGGGTAAAAGAAGACAAAAAAAAACACCTGCATGCAGTAGCTCTTGCTATGTTTTACAAATTCTTTTTCATTAGTTAACCCAAATAATGTTGCATGATTTTTATATCTGACATGACCCTGAATAAATCCACTCGTTTTCTGATTCCTTGTGTGATTAAATACATTTAACAATTGTTTAAAAATTTTATACACTCTGATTAAAAAGTCTAGCTCCAGTTGTGGTGTGTATAAAGGACACGCAGCGATTTTTTTAAATAAAGCTTTTTTTCACAAATGTAATAAAGCACCAATAAATATCTCAGATCATTACATGCAAATCATATGGTTCCAAGAGCACAGGAAGCTCATGAATTGTAGTTATTTTTCAGGTTTCAAAGGTCTTTTCCAATCTAGAATTTGATGTTAATACACTTTAATACATATTTAAAACATTACACGGATATTGCTAGATTTCCTAGAATGACTATCTCGTTTTGTCTTGGAGGTGAGTTTGGTACTGGCCTGTGTATTGAGTTGACGACAACCCTCTCAACCTCTTCACGGTGGATTTTGAGGAAGTTTGTCAGCATTGCTGATATTCTTTCTTGGAGATGAGATCAGTACAGCTTGGTGTACATATACTCAACACTTGAGGTTTGATGGTGGCGATTTGTAACCCAGTGAGTTGCATGGCACATTGCACTTTTTCCATTTCACCAATGTCTTTGATGGCATGAGGGTCCAAAACATGTGAAACATATTCCAGGTTGGGTCCTACCAGTATTTTATACGCTGTTTTTGTTGATGAGAATGAAGTCCACTTTCAAATTTCATCAAAGTACTGGCGATGTAAACGCCCCATCTAAGGTCTTGGCATATTATGATGACACTGAACTCTTCGACTTCTTTGACAGCTTAGACTTTTTCGTACTGTGGGTAGTAAGTTTTTGATACTAGGTCCTTTTTTTTCCATAACATGGTACTTTTGTGAAAAGGAAAGATATCTTCAATCTAAATTCCCAGTCTGCCATGTGGCCGAGATCTTGCTGGGACGCCTTGTGATGGTTTAGAGATTGGATGGCTCTGAGGCATAGCGTATCATCAGCAAAGAGGCGAGTTGTAAAGGACAGTTGTTCTGATATGTCGTTGATATTACACAGGAACAACCCAGGACCCAGTACTGAGCCATAGAGTGCCCCAGACTCCATTAAAACAGCCCCCAATGTAGCACTATGTACAACCACCGTCTGTTTCTCGTTCATCAAACCGTTGCTGATTCAGGTATTGATGTGGCCGATGTGGTGTCAGAGCTTGTGTATCAGAAGAAAGCGACTGACTTTGTCAAATGCGTTTATAGACGTCCATCACCAAGACCTCCGTTTCTGCTTCCTTTTCTTCATGTTGTGCGTTAGCTCATCAACTAGCCCTAACCACGCATGATCGTCCCTTCCTGAAATCATGCTCCCCCCCCCCCCATCCCCCCCCCCCCCTTTTTTTTTTTTAATCACTGCTCACTATATGTTGACAGATTTTGCATTGGATGATAGTTAGAGAGAAAGGATGGTGATTTTGGCTGTAGCATTCTCTTATTTTGTAGACTGGTGTGACACTGGCTATTCTCCAATCCTGTGGGACATTACTAGTGTAGACTGAGGACTGCAAAAGGCTGTCAGCGCCGGGATTGAAAGAAGATTTCCTTTGTTAACTCCATAAAGACTCAAGGCTCATCCCATCCAGGTCAGGTACCTTGCTGGGGTCTAGTCATTTACGTACTTTCCTGAACCTGTCACCGAGACAGTGATTGCAGAACAGATGGCTTCCAGAGGTCCTGCATGTAAAACTAAGGTAAGATAAAAAAGAGAGAGAGAGAGAGAGAGAGAGAGAGAGAGAGAGAGAGAGAGAGAGAGAGAGAGAGAGGGTGGATCGATAATTAAACACAGCTGAATATCAACAGATCTACGTTGTGCCCATCGTAAAGAACGGAAGGGGCTTAATGAAGCCACAAAACGAAGAAAAAAGCAACAGTGCATCGCAGCTCACAGAGAGAGAGACAAAAAGTAAATCCGAGTGATGTGAACAGCAAGAAGTTTGGTCGAAGAATGAAGAAGAAGCAGAGAAATAAGATTCCGCTGTCTGCCACAGATGGAAGACGGAAGACCTGATGCGTGTCATTATCAACAAAGATTTGGCCACGCAGAGCGATCCAACCGCCATAAATTGCAAGAGTTTGATATGGCATAGTATGTGACACCAAACGTGTGTGTTATGACAGACTTTGTTGTTTGACCTCTATCCAGGAACTCAATTTTCTTTGAAAACTGTTAATGACGTGTTTTATGCATGATGATGATTCCCTGGGGGTTTCTATGCATTTCCTCCTTTCAGCATCACAGGTCAGGTACTGCAAAAGATTCGGAGAGACTGGGCCACAGTGATACTTATTGCGATTTGCCAACACAGACCTGGCACCTAATCATGCGTCGGCTGTTGGACATACCTTCAGAGAAACAGACCTGAAGAAACGACCTTCTACAGCTTCCCAGTCATCCAGGTAATGTCCATCCACTGATCAAGAGAAACTGAATACATCAGCAACTCGGCAAGATCCCAAATAACCACAGAGAGTCAGGAATGAGCGGGGAAGATGCAGATTTTTGACAAGTTGCTGAAGGCTATAATACTGCAGAGACATCCCATCTATATGTTTCGAATTTCTTAGCGACGCTGTATAAATCTGGCGCTAGCCACAATACCATCAGTCTTGCTTGCAATGGTGTCTCTGCTTGCTTGAACAAAAATGGACTGAATTCAGTGGGCAGAATCCTATAGTTTTGCAGGCTTTTAAAAAGAGTGGAAGCAGGTCGTCATTACCAGTGGATTCATAGGATTTCAATACTGTATTACAGTGTACAGAATTGCCTATTGCACTTGCTAGATTTGGAAGAAATCCGTCGGCTAAAGACGTTTGATTATCAGTATGCTGTAGTCATTACTCTCCTGGGCAAAAAGGACAGACCTTGCACCCTCAGTTGGCAGATAAGAAGAATTTCAAACTAATTTAAGTAACTCCGCCCTTTAACATGGACAAACACGTTGCAAGATAAAATACGACAAGTTTCGACCTCTTAGGTGTTCTTGCAAGATAAACAACAGTACTATTCAGGTCAATGAAAACAAAGAACGAGCCGTCACTTCTGATATTCGGCACAAGATGGGCGTTGATTCGAGAAGATAAGTGATTGCTCGTTCCTCGTTGTAATTTGTTTGTTCATATCAACTGGTTACCTAAAAATACTTTAAAAATTTGTTTCAGTTTCCGCCTGCAGTCATCTCACCTTCAAACTAGATGAGAAGTTAAAAGACAACGCATGTATATGTATCAATATATATAATGCTGTGTTGAAACTAACTGGAGTCCATATCCATGTGTCACCTCTTCAGCAGGAGAGTTTTGAAGAAGAAAAATCGTGTACTGTGTCACATCAGAAAAACAATTTATACTGACAACAAAAACTGTTCATTTATGTCTTAAGCCTCATAAACATCGCCATTATATTAAACTGTGTTAGAAATGGCAACCATAAACACACCCCAGCTTTAAGCTCACAGCACGAGAACTGCCAGCACATCAGCAGCATTCTCTAGGGATGTGTGCTTAGAGAAAATCGTGGAGGTGATGGGATGGTCAAATAAGACCATATGTATAAGATTTTACATAACACTCATAATGTGGGAATTTTTAGGTCATTGATACTTTCTTTCGGTTCCAGGCCACTTCTGAAAACGTGAAGATAAAATTCTGTTGGTAAACCCACCTCCACCATCCCCAGCTGCACTCGAGCTTCTTTCTGTCAAACACTACTGTTTCTTTAATGATATAGTTTTCAGATCTTCTGCGCTGATCCCATTAAATCAATGATATCACTGGGAAAAAAGTTGCACCCATGGACTCCTTTGCCGTAATCTGAGATGCTGACCCACTGCCCTAAAAACCTACCACCTTACAGGTCTTGGCTCGTCCTCTACTGGAGTTTTGAGCAATCATCTCGACTCCTACCACCAAATAAGCAAGTGGGTGCGCATTCAGCGGGCAGCGGTACACTTCACTGCCAAAGACTACAGGTCTGTGACCCCTGACTGGAAAATATGACCTCCCCACACTCTAAGAGCATCGTAAGCAATTGAGGCTGACTTCCTTTTACAAGGTGATTGAGGGAGCTGGTATCGGCAGTTTCTCCTGACCTAACACCCCTAGAGCCTGGATGGCGTTCCAAATCTTCAGGTGTGGTGACCTAAATCAGTAAGCTGATTACCCATGATATAGTTAGCCTACATCAGAAAGAATTACGACTGTTGCAACACAGTACCTAAGTGTAACAGATGCAGTCTTTCTTCCCTCCAACTACTGTGGCCTGGAACCACCTGCACAGCGGTACAGTTCACATACAAACTATACAGTCCTGTAACCCCAGAAGGCCCCTCTCACAGCCACAGTGGCCAGACGGCGGAACACCAACGCTGCGCACCCCGCCATTGTTCATGAACCATGTTAGCAACAGACGCAATGTAAATGAACTGAAACAGAAATGGAATCGCATTGTTGTACGTTTCCTTGTCATTTTAGACCGATGACAATGTTTTCTGCACCTAAGCTGACTTTGATTTTGACGGAAAGAAACGCCACAAACGGTCCTAGTCTACTGTAGGCTTCCCTTCAGTGGAGTGTCTATGTTTTAAGGTTCCAAAGCCCGAAACTTTCACAGGATTACATAGTTTACTACCGTACTCAGTTACTGAACGTCTTATTCTTTCTCTCACCTTTTTCTTAGCGGCTCCGTTCGACGTCTTTTATCAGTTGCTGATCAATCATAAGACGTCAGGCTTTCACACATCCAAACAATTCACATAGTTGAAGCACACTTCTGATCTTTTTACGTTTGCATGAAGTCGACAAAGGACGACGGAGGTGTACCTTTTGTTCCTGTTAAACGGGTACAAAGTTCTCTGGATACGAGGCTAGTTTCGGTTTTGTACTTAAAATAGACTGCAAGAAATTTTTAACCTCTACGTCATTACGATCCACAATCCCACTTCTGACACCAAAAATCTGTGTCAAAGTGGTCTTAGAGCATAGGCAGGATCTCAATCGAACCAAGAATTTTCAATTCAATCGATATTCGCAGGAAGTTCCGTCTCATCTTTATGCCTGCCACTTTGCACAGATTAATCATGCAGACTAAATCTGCAGGGGCGGATCGTAAGAGGCATCAGAGACAGCAAGCAGCCAGCGCTCAGGTCAGCTAGGCAAACAATCTTAAGACCAGACCGGCCCAAAGTTGATGTTGATCTTCTGTTTTAGAACTCTTTATCAAGGAGCCTTCGTCAGCAAGACACACACACACACACACACACACACACACGCGCGCGCGCGCGCGCGCGCGCGCGCGCACACTCCTTTTATACATGTTCGTCTAACGATCAACACGACAACATCATCCTGACAGCATAGCATCGAAGCAAAATAATATTATAACAAACTATTGATAACTCAGTATAATATCTAATTCAAACAAACAGCTATTAAAAGAAACTTAATCAAGTTTTTGATAATTTGATTTCCGTGTTCCCAAAATAAAATGTAAACAATTAAATCACCTAGCAACTAAACTTTAACAAATGTAACGAAACAAAAATTAATATTCTGAACAACGGATTTCTTTTTCGATTGATGTACAATTTACGTTCAAACTAAAAACAACTTAAATCTTCGCTTGCTTCGTTGCAACTTATGTTTACCTATCTTCCATGGAAACATATTTTATTTCTGATCTACGATCTGTGATTGGAGAGCGTTTGACATCATTCGTTTCTTCAAGAGTTATCTTCTCTTGGAATGGTTGAAAAATCGTAAGTTTTCTGCTTATACCTTCACTTCTCCACAGTTGATTAAAGTTGTTATCTATGTAACTATGTACAATCACTGACCTAGAAGTAGAAGTGTCAGAACTTTTCCCCTTTTAGATTTCTACAATCAACAAACCCATCAGGTCCGCAGAAGTACTCCTATGAACAAAGGCTTAAGTTTTTAAAGGACTACAAGAGCCACATTTTTTTATTGCTGTAAAACATTCTGTTTGTATCAACAACTACACACATAGGAAGAAAATCTGCCATACACAATCGTAAATGTTTTTATTTTAATAAAAACTCTTTTTACACACCTGAAAAATTATCCCGAACGCTGAAAACCGGAAGTGACGTCGTTTTTGGAACTGTATGGAGACCTGCGGGAACATAGTCTGCTGAGAAGTGCCAACAAACCAGTTGCAGCCGTCTTTTTAGTCCTTACCATGGCGCATAATGATCATGCGTACACCTCGCTCAGTTCGGAAAACGTCCCAAAGAAGAAAGGCGAACAGGGGGATACTGTTGTGTGTAGCTGAATGCAACAGTTCGCACAGTCGAGGCTTCAGTTTTGCACGGTTTCCCGAGCGACGAGTCAATCAAGCGACAGTGGGTAAGGTTCGTCCAGACACATCGTCAAGATTTTGGGCCCAAGTTTGGGACGCCCAATGCGCATTCTTTCATTTGCGAAAAGCATTTTAAACCTGAATGTTACCCATTGAGCCAAAGTATCAAACGAAGCATGGGCATCAAAACAAATGCAGCTCTGATTCCTGGCTCGGTGCCAACCATCCACAAGCCAGTGTGTCTGACCACAGCCAACAGCATGAGCACCGAGAGCACAACCATAATTGTGACACAGGCCCTCCACTCCGGCACACAGTACAACTGTCACGACATCTGTGCATTCTACAGTGTGCTCCATTTTACCAGGAGTGAGTCAGGTGCGAGGGGCCTATGCAAAAAGGGAACGCCAAAGGGTAAGTGATAGTATAGTAGGCCTATTGTAATTAGTATAGAATAGTTAGTACAAAGTTGCTCGGCATGTATAGGCCGCTGGGGCCTGTTGCTGTTCATTCAATCAGGAAATTAGGACTAGCCTAACTTTGGGCTACACATAGCAATCTTTTCATCGCCCTTACTATCAAAGTACAACTGTTTTTGCTGTCTATTTTCTGTGACACCACGGGGTTGGCTATGGCTTGCATTGCTACAGTACAGACAACATAAAGTAATAAAAATAAAATTTTTGTTATTTCTTGTTATATCTGTACTCCAAACCTCAATGTTTTAGCAGTACAGTAAGAGGATGGAGATCATGTACATGTAATGAACATGGTACAATACATTTTTTTGGGCAACAATGTTCAGCGGAAATCAAATTCAGTGGCATACTCTTGTGTGTGTGTGTGTGTGTGTGTGTGTGTGTGTGTGTGTGTGTGTTGTGTTGTGTGGCTGTGTATAGGTGTATCATTGTGTGGTGAGTGAGAACATGCATGTATCAGGAGCACACGCTCTTGATAAATAGTGAGGGAGGGGGTGTTTCTGGTTAGTTTCTTAAACAAGAAAAACAGGCTGAAGCATGAACGCTGGGCAGCCAAAGTTCTTGCACCCAGATTTTCTGCCACACGAGTGATTTTCTTGGTGCTCAAGAACCTGAACATGAAATTATCTGCTCCTTCAATTTTGATTTCATGCCAAAGCATCCTTGCACCAGATTTTTCTACCATGCCAACAGCTTCGTTGAGGAGAGAAGGTGTGTGTGTGTGTGTGTGTGGGGGGGGGGGGGGGGGGGGGTCTCCTATATTGTACATCTCTAGCTACCGAAAGTTTACAGGAAAGGGAGGGGGGAGGTAGGGAGTGGCAACAAATTTTCTGCCACCTCACAAGGCACGGTTTTCTAGTTAGGGGGGTAGAGAGGGAGGGGATAGCAAGATTTTCAAAGGCACATTTTTTTCTGTTTGAGAGCTAGCACATTTTGGGGGGAGGGTTGTGTGTGGTATGCATGTCTGTGGCTAGTGCCAGTGCATATGTTACTGTCTGTCAGCCTGCGTGCATGTGCACAGGGTTAAAGGCAGAATTTTTGCAACAGGTTGTTTGTGAGCTGACTGCCAGTCCTCCGGATTTGACAGAAGATCTTGCTGCTGCAGCTGATAATCACGTGCAGTCCAACAGCACATTTTCACCGGAGATGCTGGCGTCCAGACCAACAGCTGCTTTGTGAACACAGTAATTATATTGTATTTACAGTCTGTGTGTTGTAAATAATTTTAATAGGACATGCAATAGAATGTCTTTTGATTTCTTATGTTCAGGTTGTGAAATGATGTGTTATTTTCCTTAACAGCATGGTTTTCCCTCAGTCATGCATTCTTAGCTTTTGAACAAAATGTATGGAAAACTTAAAAGAAAGTGACTAATATTCTGCTATATCTGGTGCAGTGATGTCTCAGACCGTAGTCATAGATCATTGCCCAGTTGAATTAAAAACATCCTATTTCTGCCTGTCAGTCAGGAGAAATGTCTGATGACATTAATATTGGTAAGCTTAGTTATGATTTATTGATTTCTGCAAAAGCCAGGGCACTGCCATTTTCTCTTATGTCAGGGCAGTTTGTCATTTCACTTTTCAATCATCAGCACTTCACTGTTTGTGTGTGTTTAATGGGAGAGGGGAGGTTGGGGGGGGGGGGGGGAGTATTTGCTTATTATTTTCATTGTATTCCTGACATTATTTTAGTGACTTAGCAAGCCTACAAAAAGTAGCGATGCCCAAAAGGGGGAGGGAGGAGGGGGGAGGGGTGGCTAAGCCTGTTTCAAGCTGACAATAGTATGGATATGAAAGATGCAATAGAAGCCTCTCTTGAGAGAGTATATAGTGAATTTACAATTTATACTGCTCTTAGCAGCATTTTTTTCTTTGCTGAAAGAGTGATAGGGCCCTGGCCCGAGGGCCCTACCTGGGTGGAACGCCTCTGTATTTATCATATGATTGTGAGCGCTTATTGCATCTTGTTTATGATGAAGTGCTAGGAATGTACAATATCATTAGTAGGTAAGGCAAAAGTATATTTTATAATGATACTTTACCATATGTGGGCTTATATTTTACTACCTGAATGAACGCATGTGTGTGTGCAAATACAATTATGCATGTTATTATCAAATCAAGAAAGAATGTTAAAAGACACTGGTCTTTTGTAAGTAAATGGATAAAAGAAGTGAAAAGGAAATGGTTAAAAGAAAGGTCATTACACAGTGAGTAAACCACTTTTCTTTGTCTGTTACGTTTTTAGGAAAAAAGACTCGAACCAGAAGCAAACGAGTTCAGGTTCACCCATCCATATCCTTTAAAGGTAAGTTAGAATAGTGTACCGCATTTTTATGGACTACAAGGCGATGCTTTCTTTCGTAAAACTGAGACCCCGAGTCTTATAACTATGACTGACAATAGAGTATGGAAATAAATAAACACAATCTGATTTCTTGTGTTCAATTTGGGGTGTGTGTCTTATTATAAGGTTGCCTTGTACTTAGTACAATATGGTACATGAAAATGGGTCCAGTCACTCATGACATTATTGTAATGTGTTGCAGCGTTTGTCACTCCTTTGCATTATGTATTGTGTAGTTCTTCCTCCCATTTGTTTATTGTTTGATGTTTGCATTTTTTAATGGTGCAGGATGAAAGAAATGTGGCAGCTTACTCTCTTGCCCTCGATAAAGATCATTTTGACTTGTTCGTGCTAGCCCCCTACCCGCACCCCCCACCCACTTTTTAGCATCAAAGTCTGCACCTTATAAACATGTTTATTACTCTGAAACACCATTTGGTATTCCTTACTTTTATTTTTTTTTAACTAATTGGTCCACATGCTTTCACAGTGCACTATTACAATCTAGGTGTGCAGTGTAACCTTGACAAAGACCAAACAACAAGGATGTGCAGCCAGTCAACTCAGTGTGATCTGAACCTGGACACCAGCTACACGCAAGAGCAAACACCTGACCAGTGTGAACCAGCCAGTGATCCAGCCAGTGGACCTGAAGACACTGAGCATTGTGAGCAGGCTGATGATCCTGATAAAGATTACATCCCAGTGGAGGAGGAGAGCATGGACACAGACTCTGCTAGGTATGTTGGTCATCAATGCTCTTTAAAGTTGATATGATTATGAATTGTGGAAGTGTTAATTGTTGTAACTAATGAATGCTTACAATTGCACTGAGTATGTTTTTCTACTGATTTATTGTTGAGACGAAAAATGAAAACTTAGCAAAAGCACACTAGTACACTGACTCCTTAAGAAACCAAAGGAAACAAGATTTAACTTCTGATTTTGATCTTGCTCTTTAAATAACATTTAACGCATGATCTTATTGCTGGTGTCATTTCCTGGCAAAAGGACTTCAGGGACCATCCTAACAGTTGTGAAGCACCTGGACACTATGGTCAAACTGCATCAGCTAAGGATGACAACTTTACAACTTTACATGTGTGACCGTTTCGGATTAACTTGCCACACTCGTCTATGGGGGAGGCATTATTTTGATTTCATAGTGTACTCTACTTCTAAGAAAAACTATTCCATTGCATCAAATGTAAAAGTGTTTGTGCTTTGACCAGTGACTTCAGAATTTTTTCATGTTGGGTGAAACTAGTAGGAAAATAATTTTCAGGTTCAATTTACACACACACACACACACACACACACACACACACACACACAACCTCTCTCCCCCTCCCCTACTTACTTTTACCCTCCCTGCCACCCACACCCACATCATATTAACATGGAGTTGTCATATATTTTAAGATTTTATCACTTTCTATTTTCAGTGACGCTGAACTAGATTGTGGGGAAAGTCGAAAATTTATCGTTTTCGAAGAATGCCTCCTTGAGCTGTTCCAGCGCTGCCAGTACTGTGCTCAGCCAGCAAGTGGTAGCATCACACACATTAGAGGCACTTTCCTCAGTGTGAAGCAGAAATGCCCGCACTGTGGGAAGGACAGTGTGTGGATGAGCCAGCCCTTCATCAAAGACATTCCTGCTGGCAACCTGTATGTGTCTTCGGCCATTCTGTTCTCTGGTTAGTATACTCCATTGCTTCAAGAAGAAAAATAAGTGAATGCATTTATTCATTACTGTTGTATAGTGCATTCTAGCTTTAACAGCCCCGAAATGATTAAAACATTTATGCACTGTGAGTACAATACTTTTTAGAGAACAGTGAACACTTCTTATTACGAACTTCTTGTCACATTCAAAACTAATGTTGTTCAGCATGTAAGCCATATGTTTTTAGTCATGTAAAGAAGGATTGGTGCAAACCTCAGTGTTTCAACGTGTTAGTTTCTCGTTAGATCCAACTTCGTTTTGAACATCCTCCATTGTATAAGACAACTCCTCTCTTCCACATTATTTATCTGAGCTTATAATATGACTATAGTAAAACCTGTGATGTGAAGACGGGCCTGTCATGAGAGGACACCTTTCATGTAAGGACATGTTCACAGTGTCCCTTTTTTTTTTTTTTTACAGTGTAATGTACCCCTGTCATGAGAGAACACCTGTCATGTAAGGACACTTTCACAATGTCCCTGGGGTGTCCTTACATCACAAGTTTTATTGTACCACGTTGTAACCGTGTATTAGGCAAAACATGGTGCCCTATAATGTGCCTGGTAATCTAGTTAGAAACTGTAATAATGGAACCTGATATGTTTTGCTTACAGGCTTGCTGCCTTCAAAGGCTCTCCGCTTTCTGAACCATCTTGGGGTGGCTTCCATTTCTTCTTCTACATTTTTTGACCATCAGCGGGCATTTCTGTTCCCTGCCATAGAAGAAGAGTGGAAGTCACACCAGGCTCGGTATATAGAAAAGGCACATGAAAGCGACTACAGCCTGACACTTGGTGGGGACGGCCGAGCAGACTCACCAGGCCACAGTGCCAAATATGGCACATATACACTCCTCGATTTGGACCTGATGATGGTGATGATACGCGAGTTGTGCAGGTTAGTTGATTAAATTAATGAACTTGGCTCTTGTTCTCTTGTGTTTGTGTAAAGATGAGTGTTGCCATTGCATGGTGATCTTTTTCTAGAATTTTCTTAGCTGCTATAGAATTTCCATAGCTATTATATCCAAAACTGGTCGAGACCGTAGCCAGAATTTGTTAAGTCTCTTCTAAAAAGTAAATAACTTATCCACAAAAATGCAGGGAACGAGGTAATTTGAAGCAATCTAAGCATTGACTAGGTGATTAGTGTAGAAATAGAAGTAAATGTGTATATAGGGTGGGGTGGGTGTGGGTGGGATTACATGCATGTGTGTGTATGTGTATTTCTATTGCATGTATGTGAGTGGTTATATGTTTGTTGAATATCTAGTCCAAGTTGGTTTTTTTGTTACATACACTGAAGAGTGACCTGATACATGACACTGTTTTGTTTAGTGCAATGAGGAGGATGTGGGAAGCAGCTGCAGAATGGAGAAGGAAGGGTTGAAGCGCTGCCTTTCTTTTCTGAAGGACAATGGGCTGGATGTGTGCGAGCTGGTGACAGACAGGAATCCTTCCATCATCAAGCACATGAAAGACAACATGCCAGGCGTTAAGCACTCATTTGATGTCTGGCATGTTGCCAAAGGTGAGTTCCTTAGAGGTTATGCAATAAAGCAGTACAAATTACAGATTGGGTAAAATAAAAGATCCCTCGTGCTTCATTTGACACACCCTACCCCATGTCCCACAACGACTAACATATTCTTGCCAAGTGTGTGCGTCTTCTTTTTAGGCCACAAAAAGGTCTGTTTCCAGTTTCATAAGTTCTTTTTTTTAAATGGGGTTGGTAGGTCGGCATTTTTTTTTCAGCTTTCACCAAAATCATGCACTGGTTGGTGCTTTATTTTATGTCGTATTTGGTACCCTGAATGTCACTGGCGCCCGTGATGCATTTATTTTTTCCCATTGTCAAGAAACTTTAGGGATGGGGGTGAAGAACTAGGGTTAGTCAGGATGAACTGGAAGAAAACCTAATGTTGTTTTGGCCATGGTCGACTGTTCCTGGTCATACAACTCCATAACTTTTGAGTAACTGCAGGCTAGGTAATCTTGATGAAGGAGCAAAGTATGGTCCTTGTCAGCTTCCATTTTTCATGCAAAGCAGACTTTATTCATTTTGAATACCTGTTGTGTACAGGAGCTGAGTCAGATAGTTTACCTTTTGTTCTGTTACAGTGCCATACTTTTTTCCCCTAGGACCACACGTTGGTTTTTTTTTTCTTTTTCTCTTGCATGCGATTGTTTGTAACTGATGATAATAAGAGAACAAGTGTGTGTAAATTTTAAACAGTTGAGTACTTTTTTGCCACTGGGTTTAACGTGGACACATTAGACTTCAAGTTTATTTGTCTCATCCAAGACTCCATGGAACTTGGTGCAGAATGAGAGGAAAATTCAATGTATCCAGGTCAAACTCCTTTACATAGCGAGAAAAATATTGTGGTTTACTTCAAATGATTCATAATGAAAACCCTGGCAAATCCCAAACTAAAGAATTCAGAGTAAATAGATGCTATAACGTTTGTGCAAATTTTTTTTTTTTACAGGACTGAAGAAGAAACTACTGAAGGTGGCCAACACCAAAGACTGCAAGGAGCTGTCGCTGTGGATTCGGTCCATCATCAATCATTTGTATTGGACAGTAGTCTCCACTCCTGAGGCTGATGGAAAGTTGATGCTGAAAAGTGGCAGTCTTTGTGCAACCATCTGCACAACAAGCATGACCATGAAGGGTCTGCATTTACTGAATGTGCACATCCTCCTCTGGAAGGTCCAGAGCGGCGGAAAAAAGTGGCTGAAGGAAGGTAAGTACAAATTATAATTGTCCATTTATCACACTGGTGTAAGATATTTTTTTTTTTTCCTTCTAATTTTAAACAGGCCTGTTTACCCTTACAATTTTTCCAAAAGGGTATTTTGTGATTGTGGGCCCCCTAAAACTAGCAGGGGCGACTGCATTGTGTAATTCCAGGTTAGATGACGCAGAATCTAAAAATCATGAACAAGTCGCACAGAAAATCACTGGAAAGTCATCTCAAAAGTCCAGGAATACATCACTTGGCCCTATAGGATTCAGATTTGGTCAGAGTCGGCCTCATGTTGATTTCTTTTTTGGAATAAGTACGATTTTTTTTCGTTTCGGAAATTACAAATTTGCAAAGATATGAGTAAACAGATCTGTTTTAAGTGTTATTAGTGCAATGTTACATATATAACATGTTTCCAATTTCTCGCAGCATGAAAGACAACAACAAGGACAATTTTTTTTTTCCAGTTTTATTGACATGAAGCTGGTAATTACTCAGCTACCAATAAACAGTCTTCAGCACCACTGTTTGAAAAAGTGAATACAAATCTAGGCTAATTTCACTTTTTAAACCCATACCAGCTAATATTTCCCACGTTCAGATTGAAAATAAGTAATGGAAAGAAGACTTGTTAAGTTTCATCGTCTTTTTCTATTTTCAGGCAGCAAAGTGTCAGTACTAACACTGGATGTCCTCCAGTCTACGTACATGCTGCGAGATGTCCCACAGCTGTCCACTGGACCTCAAACTGCTGCCATTGAGGCGTTTCACTCTGTGCTCAACCACTTCGCTCCGAAGATGATTGGATTCTCCTATGATGGGATGGTACACAGGTAAATTATCCTCTATTACCGTATTTTATACCTTTCTGGCATCTCTATTACATTACGACAGTGAGGCAACGTGTGTGTGCCCATTTTTGGTTTCTGCCAGTGTGTCTGGACCCCTCCTGCGGTCAGTTTTAGGTGGAATTTGGCCTCACGGTTGCACATACACTCTCTGTTGGACCTCGGATCTCCCACCCAGGTTTGTAAACACCAAAGTCAGACCTTGGACGAAGGGCCGAGATGCACTGACAAAGACGGGGGAGGGAGGGAGGGGAGCAGGGGGAAGGTGGGAAACACACAGCAGAGTGGGTGGATCAGCTAGTATCATATAAAAGTAAACAAGGAACCATTTCAAAATGACAAAAAATATACAACTATAAGTAAGGATTTTTAAACAAGTAAAAGAGATTTTTTTTAATTGTTACATGAAATTAGCTCCCCCCCCCCCCCACTCCCCCCCCAAGTCTTCCAAAAAGAAAAGGTAATGGTTACCTGGTAAAAAAAAAGGTTGACTTGGTAAATGTCTTCTTTCTTTTTTTTTTTTTTTTTTTTTTTTTAATCACCGAGTGGGACCAATCCAGCTTGAAAAGTTCCGCTATTTCACTACCACAGCAAATGACAAGTGTTTTTCCTATATGAGAATAAATGTCCCAGTAAATATCAGCGAGTATGGACGATTCTTTAAACGTGTTCATTATCATCATATTTTTGGAAACATGGCACTTTCATGACGGCGATCGATGCCATCTTTCTGTAGTGAGCTTAGTACCCCCCTTGCTAGAGATTCCCTTTCTAATATTCTCAATCTCTGTCTTTTTTTTTTCCCCCCAAGGCAGAAAAAAGATCAGGTCAGCATAAAGAAAATTGTGTCAGTCAGGGTACCGTAACAATACCCTTTTTTTTGCCTTAATATCTTTAAAATATATTAAGTACAAATATCCTTTTAACCATTTACAGAAGCATATTGGCTGCAGTTCACTTCAATGAAAACAGCAACCGACCCCAAGCACAAAGGATGGATGGACAACTACGCTACAATGTCGC
>JADBJO010022829.1:25000-27376 GCA_016801955.1 Conus betulinus
AATAAAACATATCAGTCCCATACTTGTTGGATTCATATATCGAAATCCGGCTGAAAGAACAAAGTGGTTTGATAACTTTAGTGGAATGATGGATGCCGCTCTACTTGACAATGAAGAAATGTTTTGTGTTCGGTGACTTCAATATTGACTTGTTAAAGCCTCAAAAACAATGGACTGAAATGTATACCTCATTAAACTTACAACAGATTGTGGATCGACCAACACGAATTACAACTAATTCCAGTACTCTCATTGACCACATTTATGTCACATCTAAACATAACATTGTGGAAATCTCTTCTCCAGCGACTGGGTGCAGTGATCACTCCCCAGTTTGTATTACTTGGGGAAAAAGGGGGATACAAATTCCAAAACCAGGTCATAAATCTATCCTATATAGGTCTTTTAAAAGATTTAACGAAAATGATTTTTTATCTGACCTGCTATATTCTCCTCTGTCCCAAATATATTATTATACCGATCCTGGAAAAAGCAACAAATGTTTGGATTAATGTATTTTCCAATATCTACAATAAACATGCACCCATCAGAACTAAACGAGTAAAATACCATCTTAAACCGCCGTGGATATCAAAGGAAATAGATAAAGAAATACACATCAGAGAACTTCTGAAAGCAAAAAACGACGTTGGTTTTTGCAAAGCAGAGAAATTATGTGACGTCAATGAAGCGAAAAGCAAAGTACAAATATTTTCAAGAGATGGTATCCAATAAAAGAGACTCAAGAACTATTTGGAACGCAATCAACAAATTGACAAATAAAGGGTATTCACAAACACAACTTAACAATAAAGATATTACTCCTGAAGCAGTTAACAACTATTTTGTTAGCATTGCTGAAAACTTAATAAAAATAATGATGAACGGGATGAAATGATCTAGAATTAGTAACTGAATATTGTAAGTCAAAGAATATTAAATCTTATGTGTCAATTCCTTACATAACAATACCCGAAGTATTTGCATACTTAATGTCACAGAAACAATCGAAAACCAAAGATATTTACGACCTGGATCCCAGTATAATCAAGTTGTCGGCACCAGTCATAACAGACTCTCTTACTTACATATATAACCTATGTATAGAGAAAAACTGTTTTTCCCGGAATGTTTCAAACAAGCAAAAGTTGTCCCGCTGTACAAAACTGGAGATCCGTCCAACCCTTGTAACTACAGACCTGTATCTGTTCTGTCAATTGTTTTCAAACCGCTCGAAAAACATATCCAAAAATATTTAGTTACCCATTTAAACAAATATAATTTGATTCATCCTAAGCAGTCTGGTTTTAGGGAAAACCATTCCTGCCACACCGCGCGCTTACGCAAATGATTGACAAATGGCTCTTGAACATTAATAACAATGACTTACAGGAGTTGTCTTCATTGATCTGGCTAAAGCTTTTGATGTTATAAACCACTCTCTTCTCCTAAAAAAAGCTCGCTTTATACGGACTTTCTGAAAATACACTTCAATTCATGTCCTCATTTCTTTCTGGTCGAAAACAGGTAGTATGTGTTAATTCCTCAAAATCAGATTTTGCAGCCAATAAAATATGGTGTTCCACAAGGATCCGTTCTTGGTCCTTTACTCTTTTCGATCTATATAAATGATTTACCGCTACGTATTCGATGTGACTGCGAATTATTTGCTGATGACAGCTCTATGCATTCTAACCACCCTTGCTTGCAGGTTGTGACGTCCGATCTACAAGATAGTGTGAACAATGCCGTCAAATGGACGGAAATCAATCACATGTTTCTAAATGCTAAAAAAAAAACCCTAAATGCATGGTCATTACCAGCAGACAAAAACGTCAAAATATGCCTGCTGATTTATTTTTCAATATTTGTTTTCCAGTGAAAAAATCGAAGAAGTAAAAACACATAAAGTTTGGGTGTTGTCATTGATAAACAACTTATCATGGTCCGATCACATTGCTTACCTATGCAAAACGAATATCCCAAAAAATATTCCAGTTATCAAAAATAAAGCATTTTCTGAATATGCATGCTAGAAAACAATTCTTTCATGCCCATATACAGTCGACTATAGACTATGCTTCTACTTTATGGATTCAGCCAGCGCAAACATTCTGAAACCTTTAGCAAGATTGTATCGGCGCGCGATAAAATTAGTTCTCTTAAAATCTAGTTCATTAACTCTAAACGATTATAAATCTTTGGATATCCTTCCCCCTAGGCAAAAACTCGAATACAATAAGGCTATATTTATGCATAAAGTGGTAAATGGAAATGCACCTCCTCCATTGTAAACAGTTTCCGGAAGAATGACAATAGGCACGTTCACAAGTTAATAATGCCTCTGCCCAGACTTGACCTTTACAAATCAAGCCT
>JADBJO010022830.1:0-15000 GCA_016801955.1 Conus betulinus
TTTAATGGAAAGTTTGAAATACAGAAACATCTCGTATGGGAGCGGTGGAGTCAACGCAGTTCAGATGTTGCCCATGTGTTTCGAACCCTGCAACTAACTGTCATGGCAGAACTAAAGCACTTCACGAAAGGAACCTGCTTTTAGACTGTTCTTTTCATTCTTCTCTGACAGCAGTTGGCGTGTTTATACACCCAGAGGCTGGAACTGTTCCGTGAAGCATTACACCAGCTTCCAACACCACCTGGCCTGCAACCTAAAGACGGAGTGTGAAGATGGACGAGATGAAACGGGTGATTGTCCCTACAGCAGTCCTCAGTGTGATGGACTGCTAGCACTTTGCAACAGCTGCTACAAACTTGTCAACAGTCTGAGAGGATTTGTCAGTAACAGCACAGATCTGAACAAACGGGGCTGATGAGTATTGTACTTTAACACAAAAACAACAAGATGCTCCAGTGTGTCTTTCTACATGGCTAGCAATGTTTAGAAACAAAACAAAATTACACAGTGGCTGGTTTGACTGGCTTTGGTTGGTTTGCATTCAAGAGATAACTCCTTGCCAGAGATGTACAATTATGCAGTGGTAAACAATAAAAGGACAGTCATTCATCATTTCTGGAGTCATAGTGCTGGTAGGGCGACAAGAGCGAAGACGTGTTCCCACACTCTTGTAAGAGGGACAAACAACATACATCTACAGATGGTCCTTTGTGTAAGCAAACGTGCCCGTTTTTTTAGGTTTGGGACAGTATGTGAACTCACACGTAATAAAACAGCAACACAATATTCTGATTTGAAGATTGTATTATTAAATAACATTTCAGTTTCAATATCATCAGGACATCAATACATGACCAAATGCCCTGATGGCCATGTCACACATACATTTCTTCTATGTGGTTCTGACCAATACCAAATCTGTAGTCAGGAGACAACCTCTGCTTGTGCTGTTTCAAGCATATCATCACATATAGACACATTTGATTCATCTGATTACCGTGTCACTTCTTTTGCCACGTTCATATGTAGTGATGACTCCACACGGATTTCATACACCTTAGTATGCGACTTCCTAACGGACTGCCCTGATGAGAGTGATGAATCCTTTTGTAAACATCCGCCTTGCTCCAGGACGTTTACATGTAACAATGGCGAATGCCTGCTTTTTGAAAAATTATGTGATACTATATTCCATTGCCGTGATGAGTCAGACGAAGTAAACTGCCCTCGCATGAGGTCTTTCAGTTGGTCTTCTGACAAACAAACGTGTCCATCTCCAGCTCTTGTGGAGTTTAATGGAATTGCACAGTTCCACTCCACCCCAATGAAGGCCAATGAGTCTTGTCCTGACAGCCACTATCGTTGTCCTGGTAACTTCAATGATTGTCTGCCTGTACATACACGGTGTAATGGGCCATATGACTGTATTGATCACCACGATGAAGAGGGATGTGAGGAGGAAATAAAATGTCCAGGCTATTTTCGATGCCGGCTTTCAACAATATGTTTACACAGCGACCACGTGTGTGATGGCTGGCCTCATTTGCCCGATGAACGACGATGAATTGGCATGCAGCGCAACATGTCCTACACAGTGTCTTTGTCAGGGTCACACCTTTCTGTGTCCTAAGCCTTTCTCTGCAGCTCTCATTCCTCATCTTCGCTACTTGGATGCCACAGGGTCAGGTCTGACACTGCATGATGTGAGTAATAACACTCTCCTGGTTAGTTTAATCCTTGTAAATTGCTCATTGACGTTCTTGCCCAAAGTCCAATTGGTGAATGTCAGGTTTCTTGATCTCAGTGGAAACCTACTCCAGTATGTAAACTTGACATCTGTTTGGTGTTTAGAAAATTTGTACACACTCTCCCTGTCTAACAATCCCCTGTCCTGTCTCTCTACACTGACCTCTCCTTGGTTGACCAGCATAGTACCTTCACTGTGCTACATTTGGCCCACACCACACTAACTGTATTGGACACTAAGGTCCTGTCACCTTTTCCCCGCTTACAGAAACTGAATTTGACATTTACTACTATTCATACGATTAGCCCAGTTGGGTTTAGGTTCACACCACAGTTAGAAGAGCTTTACATGGATGGCAGTCCAGTTCAAATATTTCCACCTGATTTATTTAAAGGACTTTCCAATTTTCGCTTTATATCCACTGAGAACTATAGAATTTGCTGCAAAGAAATACTTCCCCATAATTTCGATACCTTAGTGTGCCTCGCCCCAGCAGATGAAATTTCTTCATGTAGAGATCTGTTACAGTCATGGACGTACCGGACGTTCCTGTGGCTGGTTGCATTTTCTGTCTTTGACTGGTAATGTTTTCTGTGGCTGTGCACGATCCTGTGTGAAGAGCATGATGTCTTCAGGCGGTTACAGTGTGTTTGTCACCAACCTCACCATGGCTGACTTTCTGATGGGTGTCTACATTGCTTTTATTGGGGTGGCTGATGAACGGTTCCGTGGACAATATCTTCACAACGATCATATGTGGAAAAACAGTGCGGTCTGTAAGGTGGCTGGTGTGTGTTGTCTTTATTATCTAGTGAGGTGTCCGTCTTGATCATCTGGCTTATAACGCTGGATCGTTTTGTTGTCCTTTGCTTTCCTTTCACTTCTGTCAGGTTTGGCAGAACGTCAGCTTCAGTAGCCTGTTTATTGAATTGGTTGCTTGGCTGGGTTTTAGCCGTGTTGCCTTTACTACCCATTACATCTCACTGGGAATTTTATGGCCAAACAGGTATTTGCATCCCTCTGCCAGTTACAAGAAAAACTTTCAAAGGAAAATTCTACATTATAAGTGTTCTGATCATTTTCAATTTTGTTCTATTTTTATCTATCTCTATTGGTCAAGCTTTAATCTACTGGTCAGTTCAGGGCAATTCAGTGAAAACGAATTCTACCAAAGTGTCACAAGACATGACCATAGCTCGTCGGTTGATCACTGTTGCTGTGACAGACTTCCTGTGCTGGTTTCCTATTGGTTTATGTGGGATGTTGGCACTGAGTGGCATTCTGATTCCTGGAGAAGTGAATGTGGCTCTTGCTGTGTTTGTTTTACCTTTAAACTCTGCGGTAAATCCATTTATATATACCTTCAACACGTTCGCCGAGAAAAGGAGAAAAGCTAATGAAGGTAAAATGGTAAAATGGCTCGAATCACATTCCAGTGTGATTGCCGATTAACGATTTTTTTAACACCGTTCAGTACATCCTATGGCCTAGTGGTCCTTTTCATGCGTCACTGACATTCGTTCTTTCTTTCTGCTTTGTTATGGCCTTAAATGCAGCCATTGAGGATCGTTTTTTTGCTACATGTCCCACGTTCTTTCATCCATGACAAAAAAGCTTTCTTTGTTTTAGTTCTTTACATTTCCCCTCTTCCCACACCCACCCCTTACACCCCTTTTCAAACACCCCCCCCCCCCCCCCCCCCCCTTTGTTTAACAAAATTTTGTCTTATTTCTGTTTTGTTAACCTTTTTCCCAGACAACTTGCAGCATATTTGTAGCATCCCCATATAATGTGCGCATGTGAAACGAAATTGTGTGTGTGTGTGTGTGTCTGTGTGTGCGTGTGCGTGTGTGTGTGTGTGTGTGTGTGTTTGCGCGCCCGCGCGCAAGCGCGTGGGCGCGTTCATGTGTGAGTGTGCGCTCGCGCTCGAGCGCGCGTGCGCTTGAGTGTGTGTGTGTGTGTGTGTGTGTGTGTGTGTGTGTGTGTGTGTGTGTAGGATGGAATTCTGTTTTACATCTCGTCACACATATAGGTGATTGCAGACGTCTAAATAACATAGTGTTTACAATTTTAGACTATTACCATAAAAGAAGAGAAGAGCACGATGTGGTTACCTGAACAAAAATGGACAGATGAATTATAGGACAGTAACTATGTAAAATTAGAGAAAAATAACTAAAGTAATCTAACTTACGATTATGATTATAAAAATGGTCCTTAATGGACTTTCCAAAAGGTTACTCGTTAATTTAACAAGAGAATCGACTGGCAACGAACCTAAAAAGTCAAACACATTAACATGCCCCAGTGTCAGCACTTGGTATAACACCATTCAAAAAGAGTTTCGTTAGTTCACAAACATAACCCACATGTTGAACTGAAAGATCCCCACGACATACACACACTTAACAGTCTGGCAATACTTGGTTCGCAGGGAATTACATAAAAGTCTAAAAGTCAGGCTTGAAACCGGTCGGCTAATCGACACAAAGTTTGACAGAGTGCGCCGACGAGGTTTTGATGAGGAACTGTATTGACTCCAGAAATCCCTATCGATTATATGACTAATTTCCTTGTGTGACAAGGAACAATCAACCTTAATACTACCTAATATATTCTTTGCTCCCCTTGTTGCTGCTCTATCTGCTTGATCGTTGAAAAAAACGAAAGAGGTGTGCGATGGAACCCAAGAAAATACATTAGTACCTTTCATGTAAAGACAGTGCAACAGGTACTTAATCTCAAATAATAATTCCTCTCTCTGTGCATTTTCAACACAATACAAACTTTTTAATACTGACTGTGAATCAACACAAAACAGGATATTAGATATTGAGACTGGCAAGGAAATTACATAATTTAATGCCATCAGGACAGCGACAAGTCCAGCTGTAAAAATGGAATGACCCTACCTAAATAATATGATTTTCAGCTTTGAAATGTGGAATTACAAAGCCAGATCCCGCACCACCATCATCAAGAACTGAGCCGTCAGTGTTTACTTTCAAATAGTTAGTAAACTTTTCTTCCATGTCAGTTTTTGACAGATGCTGCTCACACATGCGGCGACATCGCCTTATTTAGATCAGAAAAAAATATGTTAACTACTACTTCCGTTAGTTCCCAAGGGGGTACCGTCGGAACCAGTACGCGAGGCGCTACCTCGTGGGTTACTCTTTGATGAATTAAAAACTTCTGAAACATATGAACGAAGCGTCTCTAAATTTGAATTTTTCTGTGCATTTTTCGAAAAAATCAATGTGTCGGATCGTGTATTTAACTCTTCAAGGTCGTCCACAGCAATCCGTTTCACTGCATATTTTACAGAACTTATTTTCCTTTCTTCATCAAGTGGCAAAAGGCCTGCTATCTTATAAGCTTCAGAGGACTTAGTGTGCACAGGTACACACAGGGCCAACTTTACAGCTTTACTGTCAATTCTTTGAAGTTTCTCTAAATGCGATCATGGAGCAGAAAAGAATACTACCTGCCCGTAAGTCAGTCTTGATCGTACAAGACTGGTTGCCAAATGCAACAAAACTTTGGATCCTGTCCCCATGGAGAGTGACTGACAATTTTTAGAAAGTTCAAATTTTTAATTGCTTTAGTAACAATTGAGTCAGTATGTTTTTTCCAGTTTAGTTTTGGTGTAAGTAGGACACCTAAGAATTTTACTTCAAGTTTTATAAAAAAATTTCCCGTCCTCCCAGAAAGAATATAGGCAAGTTACTTGGGTTATATCCATTGTGTAAAGAGAACCAAATGTGTCTTTTCAACAGAGAATTGAAAGCCGTTCAAACGCATATAACTATTTAATTTATCCAGTTCGTTCTGAAAGAGCTTCTGAATATAATTTATGTGACGTAAATTTGTTCTTTTCTTTAAAGATACATTAATCCATATTGCAATGTCATCAGCATATTGAGCTACCTTGGTATATGATGAAAAACATGTATATAAGTCATATAGCATTACGTTGAATAACAATGGGGAGATTATAGAACCTTGTGGAATCCCCATGTTTATAAATCTTGAGGATGATAAAGTCACACCAAGTTTAGTCATTATGTGTCTTCCCATTTAAAAAGGATTTCACATAATTGTAGACCTGACCAGAAAGACCAATCTGTTTGAATTTATACAATAATCAGCTGTGTCACACCCTGTCGTAAGCTTTAGTAAGATCAAAGAAGGAAGCAAGGATACTGTTATGTTTAGAAAACTGTTTCTTAATTTGAGTAGTTAGTCGTGTCAGGTGATCAATTGTACTTCGTCCTTTTCTAAATCCAGCTTGATGTGAAGAAAATGCATCATTTTTTTACCACAGTAATAGGCCATTCTGATATCTACTATTTTTTCCATGACTTTTGCAGTATGAGACTGACTGAAATGGGTCTATAGCTAGACGTCTCAGACCGAGGCTTGCCCTGCTTTAGAATAGGAGTCACAATAGACGTCTTGCACATATCGGAAATTTGCCCACATTCCCAAGATTTGTTAAATAATTTATGTAAAAATGACTTTCCAATTCTCTGGTAAATGGTTTAATATAGTGTAAGAAATCCCATCCAAACCAACCGAACCTTTTTATTTCCCAACAGACGGATAGTATTCCTGACTTCCTGTAAAGATATTGATACATTTATAGTAATCTTTTGGTTGTTTGGTACAGGATCTCTATAGTGCTCAGTATGTTTTTCTTTCAATCTAAACGACTTTTGCTCATTAGGGCAAACATTCAATACAACATGTTTTAACGTACATAGATGCAAATTCCTCAGCTTTTCTTTGGGAGATAGAAATTCTTTTGTTGTTGTTTTGATTGGGTAATCTTGGAGTTTAATGCCTGATTGCATTTCTTTCACCTTATCCCACACCTTTTTCAAGTCTTTACAGTCAGATACTTCATTTAGACAGAACTGTGACCAGTATTGTCTTTTTACTTGCGCTGTAACTCTGCTTGCTTTTATTTTTGTACTGCACATTTCTTTATGAGCTGCATCTTTTATCTCTTGCACAGGAACTTTTCTAACTTTTAGCCAATTAAGATAAGCTAATGTTTTTGCTTTAACAGCCTCCTCGCAGCCTGATTCCACCAGACATTCCCTGGGAATGTTTCACACCTTTTTAATTTTTTTTTGAATAGCTAAAGCAGCAGCCTCAATACTGCTTTCTGAAAGTTATCAAAACAGATGTTAGTATTAACATCCTCACAAATAACTTCACTCTCAGTCTTCTCAGTGAGGTAATCTTGCAAAGTTTCCCAATCTGCCTTATGTAATTAAATTTTGGTAAAACGTCTTCACCACCCAGATCCAACGGATTCTTTAAAAGATAAAAGTATTGGCACATGGTCCTACCTAGTGGGTCATTGGCTGTATCCCACTTTGCTGTTAAAGCTAAAGCAGGTAAAACAAAGGAAAGATCAAGCGCCAATGCTCTATGATGAGATATGTCTGGGATGCGCGTAGTTCTACCATCGTTAAGCAAAACTAAAGATGAGTCTACAACAGTTTCCAGAAAACCAGGGTGAGAAACTGTTTGACAACCTTTATCCCAGAAAGGAGCATGAGAATTGAAATCGCCACCAACGATCCACTTTTCTTTAGAACAGTGTAGAGAACGTAACCACATTGTTACATAGATAGCTGTACTAACTTTATCAGAATCTTTGCATACATGATAAACCGGGGGATATAAATAACCTTGTAACTTTGGCAACTTCTGCTGAGTGACATTTAGGGATTCGAGGAGAAGTACACGATGAAATTTACTAGAATGCAGATGCATACACAAATTATCAGTATTAGTTGATAAGGAACGTGCGTTCCATTGTAGAACCGACAAATTATCACATGTGTTGTTCTTTTTGTTCCTGGTCAAATGTTAACCTAATTTAATGGTGGATAAGTATCATATAGGTGACGCAGTACAATAACCAGATGAAAACTGCGAAAAGCAGATGTTACCCAGAGAACGGGGGTGGGGTGGGTGGGGGGTTGATGCTTTGGAGATTTTTTCCACGGGGCTGATCATGGATACGTAATTGACTATCATGAACTCTTGTATGTTGATTATAGGATGACAGGCTGTCACAATGACCTTCTACTGAAAACTACTTCAAACAATATGATGATTGGGCCCGATGCTGAACAAAAAAAAGATGCCCGAGCGGAAAATGGCAGATAGTTGTGCTGTTTAACATCCATAGGCGTCAGCAGAGAAGTTGATTGTTGACTACCCCTCTGCCAGGAAAGACTGCTGGTCGCCATGTTGACCAACTGATGACTTCAGGGAAGATGACTGCTGGTCGCCATGTTGACCGACTGATAACTTCAGGGAAGATGACTGTTGGTCGTCATGTTGATCAGCGGATGATTTCTTGGAGGGAGATGACTGCAAGTCACCATGTTGAACACAGCAGATGACTTCTTGAAGGAAGATGACTACAGGTCACCATGTTGAACAGCAGACGACTTCTTGAAGGAAGATGACTGCAGGTAGCCATGTTGACCAGCAGATGACTTCCTGGAGGGAGATGACTGCTGGTCGCCATGTTGACGAGCAGATGACTTCTTTGGGGGAGATGACTGCTCGTCACCTTGATTACCAGCAGATGACTTCTTGTGTGTGTGTGTGTGTGTGTGTGTGTGTGTGTGTGTGTGTGTGTGTGTGTGTGTGTGTGCGTGCATGCGTGCATGCGTGCGTGCGTGCGTGCGTGCGTGCGTGCGTGTGTGTGTGTGTGTGTGTGTGTGTGTGTGTGTGTGTGTATCAGTGCGTGCGTGCGTGCGTCCAAGCGTGCGTGCGTGTGTGTGTGTGTGTGTGAATTCTGAATGCTTACAAATGTCACATTTTTAAAGGGGAGGGGAGGGGGTGGGGGGCTGCGAGTGAGCTGTTTTAGTTGTTCCGTCTGATGCGTTTGTTTACTTATGTATGTCTGCTCTTTTCATAGTCCTCTTGCCTGTTTGATTCTTTTCGAGCGTTTAGAATGGTGTGGAAACTTAGTGGCTCGAAGTAAGAATGTTATTATACTGGTAAAAGTACTTTCATCATTTGGTTTGTATCTCCCCAAAGCATTGCTACTGACAGTGTCCCTTTGAAGAAAGAAAAAAAGAAAGAAAAAGGAACACGCCAAAAAAGAATAAAACGAACTTTAATTTAGACAACGAAGGTATACAGGAATGTGAGTGTGTTTCAGAATGCATGCATGAGCATGCGCACCTGTGTGTGTGTGTGTGTGTGTGTGTGTGTGTGTGTGTGTGTGTGTGTGTGTGTGTGTGTGTGTGTGTGTGTGTGTGTGTGTGTGTGTGTGTGTGTGTGTGTGTGTGCGCGTGCGCGCGCGCGCGCGTGTGTGTGTATATGTGTATGTGTGTGTGTGTGTGTGTGTGTGTGTGTGTGTGTGTGTGTGTGTGTGTGTGTGTGTGTGTGTGTGTGTGAATTGTGTTAGAGTCCGTTTTGAGAAACGAGCGTCTGCTTTAATCATGAACATTAGATTCATGCTGACTAAGCAGATGGTTGACTCAGATGACAAATGTTTTGCTGGAATCCTTGTGCAGGTGTGCCCCATTCCGTCACGTGTATGGCCACTAAGAATCTGTCACACCACAAACAGTGGACACACTCTTTATGAACATGCAGGGTTTTAGATATGACAAATATATCATCCCTTTTGGTGAACTGTGCCTCACTGTGGTGTTTGGGGCTTGAATATAAAGAAATGTTTTCACAGCAAGGACGTTTACATGTTTAAAAATTAAAGCAATGCCGTTCACGGTATTCACCGTGGTGTGCGCACTCGTTTTCAATACTTTGAATGCTAAGCATTTAATCGTTTGCAGAAATATACATATGTGTGACCGTAAGATTATTCAAGTATCTCCCAATTTCCTTTCATTATATGTTTATATTTCAATATTTCGCAGAATCATACGAGAACAAATGTGACAGAATGCCCTTCCCTTTGGCGAACTTCAAACCTCCACTGGTGATGACAACATCAGTGAGTTACGAATTTTTACAGTCAGTGTTCGACGGATGGACAGAAGAATGAAGGGACAGGTCAGTGAGACCAGTGACAGTATGGTGGCAAACTAAACCTTTCATGTGCATTCCTCCACCAGTCCACAGAACAGATGTAAGGGGGTGAAGTGGAGGACGAGAGAAAAATATCTGATGAAAGATGGCACAAGATATCTCCCCCATCCCCCTGTCCCCATCCCGTTATTCTTAATAAAATTGTTCACTATGCAACATTTTCAATGTAAATGTTGTATTTATATTCATCATGGAAGTCATACTTCGGATTTATAGACAAACGTATTTTTCCAGCTAAGACCAGCTGTCTGTCTGCACAATACAACAGGCCTCATAAAGCTGGGATTTCTTAGAAATGCTCAAATAAATGAAGCTTATAAGCTGTAGCTTACAAATCCCAAATAATCAAAATTCCCTAACCAGACTACAAGCCTCACACTTATCTCAACAGCAGTGTATCGGTATTGTGACAGACTGGCCCTCAGACTCTGGGATCTCCAGACAGGGGGTTCCAGGGAAGGTCCATGGAGCACTTCATCGCCCTTCAGGACTCACGTGTCGTCCTTCAGTACCGGGTCCTGAGGATGGTGAAGCAGTGCCTTCCCTCAACGGAGAGGAAGACGCCCAGAAGCAGGTGATGTGGTGTGAACTCCTTTGATGAGACTCTCTCTCTCTCTCTCTCTCTCTCTCTCTCTCTCTCTGTCTCTCTGTCTGTCTCTCTCTCTCTCTCTCTCTCTCTCTCTCTCTCTCTCTCTCTCTCTCTCTCTCTCTCTCTCTCTCTCTCTCTCTCTCTCTCTCTCTGGCTCGTGCGTTCAGAAGTTTGGTTCCTTTTAAACCCCTGTCCTACTACCAACATGATTGGAGGTGTCCCATACTGAGGGACATGTTCATTTCGCAAAGGGGAGGAGGGGAAGGCAGGGGAGGAGGGGAGGTCAAGAGGGACTTAACAGATAAATAAAGGAACTGACACAGGCTGGGTTAACGTCCTTCTCGTAGAAGCACTGCCGCGTTACGAGCTCACTTCTGGCAAGTGCTTACACGACCTGCTTTGCAGAAAGTGAGACCACCATGCCAAACTTTCTTTTACGAGGGTGCGGCGTAGGGCAGGGAAGGGGATGGAGGGGAGAAAGAAACAGAAATGGGATTGTGAAAAGTTCATCCCAACATCTCTTTCTGTCAAACATTCTGTCACAGTTCCTTATTTCTTTTCTCTCTCAAATCAACAGGTCCTTTACATGTTGAGCACGCTCATCATCAATGTAACACAATTTACTGATGTAGCAGGCAGGGTGCTTTACTCTGGCTATGTGCTCTAGGCTAGTTGTGTATTCAGCAATATAGCAGTGCAATATCTTCACTTCCAAGGAACGTCATGAAATGGTCTGATCGCACACACACACACACACACGCGCGCGCGCGCGCGCACGCGCGCGCACTCACACACACACTCACACACACACACACACACACACACACACACACACACACACACACACACACACACACACACACACTGCCTTTTCTATGTGACACCTCAGACTCTCCTTCACTGATACTTCTCTTTCCATACATATGCATACCTTTCAGACCCTATTTCTGTTTTGCAGAATTTGGAAACCAGTCGTACGTTGGGGAGGGAGAGGGAGGTTTTCTTTGCTCCCCAGTGTACAGAGACTGCAGAATACTGGGAATCCTCCCTAAACTGGATCGGGTTTGTCAGGTTATGCTCGTTACGGATGCTACAGATGATCTGCGGACGAAAGACAATGACTCGGCAACACTGCTAAAATACCAAAGTCAAATCTGAATGTCTCTAGGATCAATAACAGGCCAGAATTATAACTTGACAAAAGATGCTTGGGCTCAAATTGCTGAATGAATGATGTTGGACCAGAATCTCAACTGATGAAAACGTTACATTTTAACTTGATCTTGATGAACCATGCTGGACTTATGTCCTCGATCCGCCTTCTAGAAGTACTGTAGCTCCTTCAAACACAATCACAATTAGGTTTGTGTTGTCATGGTCCCAGCACAGGTAATAGAAACAGGGAGCAGTTAGTAGCAGGTTCTCATAATGCAATACACCAATGGAGGAGTGGTAATCAAAACCGAGGTCACCATGCGACAAAGAAAGAATCACAAATGATACTTTTTGATGATGATCAATGATAATGAGGATAATGGAGATGATCATACAGAGTTCCAACGTGGTCAGAGACTACAGGGCAGGGTGGTAATCTAAGTTTTCCCTTTGTCACCAGGCCTTAGAAATACAAACACCTGCAGTGTAGGTCAGGAAAATTGAGCAACACTCCCTGAAACGCATCAGCTGAATGGGTAACGCTGGACCGTGTGTTTTCAGTCTTCCCTTTTGAGTCTACGGCACGTGAAGCTTTGTGTAAAAACTAGTGGCAATCTTTAATCTCCATGTCTTGCTACTGAGGGGTATCGAAAGTACGATCACCAACACAGCACGTCTCTTACACTAACCATCAGACCAAACTGACTGGTTTGTCTGAACATGTTTATATCTATGGACAATTACTATAGAAACAGACTTTTAACTGCCTATACGAAATTTGAAAAAAATATATAGTTTTTGTCATTCATTCATTCATTCATTTTCTCTTCTCTCTCTCTCTCTCTCTCTCTCTCTCTCTCTCTCTCTCTCTCTCTCTCTCTCTCTCTCTCTCTCTCTGTGTCTCTCTGTCTCTCTCTCTCTCTGTGTGTGTGTGTGTGTGTGTGTGTGTGTGTGTGTGTGTGTGTGTGTGTGTGTGTGTGTGTGTGTGTGTGTGTGTGTGTGTGTGTGTGTGTGTGTGTGTGTGTGTGTGTGTGTGTGTGTTTTTGCTGCTGCAGTGAATCATTGCAAGAGAGAATTGTTTGTGTATGATTGTTGCTGTTGTACAGTAATGCATGTGCACTTTAATACAGTCATTTGTCTTGTGAATGAGGATTATGATTATCTGCATCTGTTGTTTGCAATCATACATCTTTTTTCCCTTAATTCTGTGGAATCCATGGTGCGTCACACTGAAGAACATGGTATCAGATCCCTCCAGCATTATCTGATGTGTGCGAAGATCCAGATCTCTGTTTGTAGTCTCTTTACAATCTGCAATGTTGTTAGTCCATCGTGTTTGTTTTTTTTTTCTTGTCTTTGTCTTTTTTTTTTTTTTTTTCCCTTTTGTCTTCCTCCTCAACAATTCTCTGAAGATTGTTTTAGCAACATTCTCTAAGGTTGGCATTGTCACAAATCGGCTTGAAAATACTGTTGTAATTATTCAATTATTTACTCCAGAAATTTGTGAGTCTTTAACTCTTTTGAATATGCCAGATATCGTCCGTATTCGTGGATATTTGTAAATATCACATTTGACGCATTTTGACTTGTTTGCATCATGTTGTCACAGAGCTGATTGATGGGCTGGACAGTTTAAAATCTCTCTGGGTGTTTTTTTTTTTTGCGAGCAATTGTCTGTGTAACATAGGGGACATGTTTGGAACCATGCTGTGGAATGTTGGTCACCTGATTTTGTTAAATTGTCCACGTCCACATTCTGGACCTGCATTGCAACTGTGCTGCAAACTAATGGTCATTTGATTTGATTATATTGCTCACGGTAACACTGGAACATATTTGTGGACTGTACTACGCATTGTTGTGGGTAAAAGTTCTATTGGCCATATGGGCCTTGAAGTGTCAGTGTTCATCATATGCAGGGCATGGAATGATGAAAGGTGTGCCTATCCATCTCCTTTCACTGCCTCTAAACTTCCCTGAACTGAGTCAGGTACCGGTGTACTGCTGGATAGACAAAGAGGGGGTTTTGAAGCAAAAAACAAATCCGACACTTTGAATGGTTCGAACTCAAGACCATCAACTCTGCAGGCAAATGCTGTAGCCATTTGACCACCACAAGCTCCTCTATCGTTGGTCACCTGACTGATTATAACACTCTTATTATCCTTGTTGATATCTGGATGTTGGGTTTAATCATTGTTCGCTGTGCATCCTTCAGGACATGTTGTAGAACTGTTTGCTATTTTCCAATACCCTGGTTTCATTAGAACAATTTTATCATTCACGTCAGCATCTGATTTACGGAAATATCTATGCGTATCATGTGGATGGATACGACACTTCAACATCCTGAAGTGTATTACATGATGATTACCATTTATTCACCATTGATCATTCAGATTGATTAATACTTTATGATAACAATGGACATCATTAACACATTTCTTATTGTCAACATTGATTGTGGATGACTTGTATATATGTGTATATACTCGTAATTGTTCTCTTAATTTAACATTGCAATTGGATGTAAATGTGTGAGTAATTGTTGAAACAATATTTTTAGAACTTACAAGTGATTGTGTGTGCATTGAAACAAACCTCTGTGAATCCATGATCTGATTTCTGTCCTAACCGTACAATAACCACTGATGATGGCCGTACCAATGCTGTTTCTTTTCTCATATTATAACAGCTGATCTTCATATACCCGAGTGCACTTCCTGATAATTGGGTGTACTTGTTCATTGGTAATATGATATTTGATGAGTGCACTAACAGCTCATTTCCATGGCTTGGTTTCTTTTTTACAGATCTGCCACCATGGTCCACGTCTCACACGCACACATGCTGATCTGTCTATCCGTCTGTCTGTCTATTATCTATCTGTCTATTGAATTATCTATCTATCTATCTATCTATCTATCTATCTATCTATCTATCTATCTATCTATCTATCTATCTATCTATCCATCAGTTGGTCTATTCAGCAAACCAGATCTCTCTCTCTCTCTCTCTCTCTCTCTCTCTCTCTCTCTCTCTCTCTCTCTCTCTCTCTCTCTCAATGCAATACTCTTGTATTTCACTGACATGTTTTTCGTCCTTCTGTAGAGACTTCAGTCTTGACTGTGCTGATGCTGTCTTTGCTGCCCCTGAGAGGATTTCTGGTTTGAATTCCCCATCGCTAGTGATGGTAAGTCGTGGATGTCGCAGGGATGAAAAATCCCAGGAAGTGAAAAGCGATGGTGGTACGGCCAGTGGAGATATCTATAGGATTCAACCACTTGTGCCACACGGGACCTTGTCTCTTTGCTTTGTGTTGTGGTGATGGCTGCGTGTTGTCCACGCTTACTTGCTCTCTTTTGCTTTTGCTCTGCTTGCTTGTGGTGCTGTATGTAGTTGTTGCCTGGCACAG
>JADBJO010022830.1:20000-27375 GCA_016801955.1 Conus betulinus
GTCCTTAGACCAATGGCTGCATCAAAATTAATATACTTTGACAGTACGCGTCGGAAATCTAACTTTTCCTTCTTGGTTTTCACATCTGCTAGTTTTTCACCCACTTTATGGCACTCAATGTGTAAGAAAATAGAATGGGAATGGATCGATCAACAAAGATCAAATTGAAACACTTGTTTCGTGATGCCAGCCCCTTGCAATCTGCACTACTAAAGGGACAGTCCCCTGTTTCATCCCGTCCGTCATGACATTCTGGGCGCTGGTTACAGTGCAGGTGAAGTTGGAAATCAGAATACCATGGTACAGAACAGTTGAGTAGACCATTGGGCAGCTTCACAGGCCCTTTATGCATAGGAAGTACAGACAGAAACAGTATCATACCAGCATTATCATTCATGTTACAGGGAAACTCAATTTGAAGCTTTGAAGTGTTGATAATGGTAGGTGATAGACGATATAGACGGCATACTTTTTCAGTCTTTAGGAGAGCTGTGTTTGGGTCTAAGTAGTTCAGTTCTATGCAAGGACACATAAACATTGTAAAAGATGTCTGTTGAAAGCTTAAGATACACGTCATATCTATTTTCAAATCTTCAGTATAAGGCAGTTGTATTCTACCATACCCTATCACATATGAATGATCAAGCATGTGAAATCATCTGTTATTTTCGATTTCACGATAAAATCAGGGCGTTTTATTGACTCAATAGTAACTGCAATTAGAGGTTTCCCAATGTGTACTATCCACGTTTTGTTTGAAGGTGAGTCGATAAAACTGTCTTCCATGTCGTGAAAATAGCATTCTAAAAGAAACTTTTTACTCTCGCTTCTTAGATATACTTCAGTTTTCCAGTGCCTGGAATCACAGTCATGTGATAGGCGTTGTATACGAGCACGGACATATCTACCCTGGGGTACTTGCACATGAAGTATACAGAAGGAGTGACATGGCCGCACACCCCGTATATAACACCTGGGAGAGCAGCGGATGGTAATGAGGATTCTCCACAGCCAGATGCATTGGCCTGTAGGAATATGATATCCGTGCTGTTTTGACTCAGGAGATACTCCACACCTGGACAAATATCAATGATCCTCATTTGACCAGGAGTTATAGTAAGGTCTTCAGCGTTACAGCTTCCTTGATTTGAGATATGTCGACACAGACAAAGAGGATAAACCACCTTAATTGCCAAAGCATTGTGATGCAAGGAGACAGTCAGGCGACACTGATGGCTTGGTCAGGTGTAGTGCAGGCAGACCTTTCATTACAAGAGTCCTCCAAGCCGTGTGTTGCTGATAAATTTGTAGACCATCAGTAGATGTTATTTTTTTTAGTCTATTTTGTAATTGTTTCTAATGTCTGGAGTGACATCTGACAAACCCATAAACAAATCAATGGGCACTATAACAAAAAAAAAAATGACAAAAACTCCAAATCAATGAAATAAACATTTAGTTTTCACCTGACTCTAGGTGAAAGATAACCACAATACAGACATAACACAAACCCTAAAACAAAGAAAATGATAAAAAAATATCGCCCAAAACTTTTAAATATGTAAACAATCACACACCACAATGTAAGACAATGACTGGCTGATGTAATGCTTTCAAAGTGGGATGACTGCAGGCGGAAACTCAAACATGGGCAGAAACAGAATCAGTGGGGCCCCAAAAGGAGAAAACAACAACAACAACAACAACAACAACAACAACAAAACGTTTCGTTTCGACCTTTTGGGTTTTTTTTTTTCATACAATGAAAACAATAGACTAACAGACAGTTATCTGTCTTTGATCTGTGGCATAATTCGGTCTTAGATGAATAACTAAAACTATGGAAATAGAACTGGAAGGGGTAGTGGCTGAAGGAAAGAAGACAGTTTAAATTGATAATGAAAACGAACTATTGTAACATCATCATCATCATCATCATCATCCATCATCATCATCATCATCATCATCAACATAATATATAATAATAATATATAATAATAATAATAATAATAATAATTGCAATAACAATAGAAAGAAGAAGAAGAAGAAGAAGAAGAAGAAGAAGAAGAAGAAGAAGAAGAAGAGAGAGAAGAGGAGGAGGAGGAGAGGAGGAGGAACGAAACGAAACGAAACGAAATTTTATTAAATTATTAACCAGGGTAATGAAATAAGCAAATTAATGGGGGTTTTTTTTCCCACCCAGCCCTGGGGCAAAAGCAAAGAAGTAATTCATTGCAAATCAAGGCAGATAGATATAAGAACAAGAACAAAAAAAAAAAAAAGAAATAACTTGATAATACAAAATTGAATACAAATTAACTGCTGTCAACACCACCGTCAAACGAACGCAGTAGGGAAAAAATGAGGACATAGGGCAAACGGGGAAAAGCCGGGGAACGAATCGGACGGAGGGGGGGGGGGGGGGGGGGGGGGTGCATGGGGGAGTGTGAGGATGAAGGGAAGGCAGCATACAGCAATCACACAACATATTACATAAAGGACATTAACTTAAAACAGAAAGAATGGGGTGGGGGGGGGGGGGGTGCAGGTAGGGCAAGGTGGTGGTGGGGGGGGGACTATTAGTCGCATGTGTATACATATAGATACATGCATCCACAAACAAACATAGAAAATGCAAGATAATAAAACTAATGTTGCTTGATAAAGATAAAATGCTTATATAGTTGCCGTTGACGTATTGTGTTTTGTTGCTTGAAATAACTAATTTTCTATGCACCTAAAAAAATCATGATACGATACGTTTTATTTAATATTCATTGGTAAAGAGTTTCAACAGAGTTCCGCTTGAATAGACAAGGCTAGTCTTGAACAGGTCAATTCTGGGTTTTGGGATTAGTATATTATTGATGTATCTTGACTGATTTAATGGAAATTTTGCAATCAATGTTGAAGGTGTAAAAACTGTTCATAATTCTATACATCATTATTGCTTTCTTGTACTGGACTTTGTAAGTTAAAGATAAAATATTTAGTTTGGTATAGTGTTATGGTGTTAATGACGACGATTTCATAAGTATAGCTATCAGAGCACGCTTGTGGATTCTATATAAAGAGTTTAGTGTATTAACACAACAAGAATCATAATGAGTTCAGGCATATTCGATAGATGATTGGATATATGCGTGGTAAATGTGTTTACGCGCGTTTTTACATCTAGATTTTTTTTTAAGCTAAAATGCTTTTTGAGATACACGTTTACTTAAACCCATAATATGAGGTGACTAAAGATATTATTGTCCAAGGTGACTCCCGAAACTGTGTGAGTGTTGACTTCATCGAGCTGCTTGTCGCCGAGAAGGTGGACCAGAAGACAGATTTTGTCTTTCTTGACGTAAAGTTATGACCATATACTTTGTTTTCTCTGTTCATTAAGGGACATGTGATTGAGTTAATACCAGCTAACCAACTGATCAACATACTCCTGCAATTTCATGGATAAATCATTTAGGTCAGAATGGTTAGAGTGGATAGATGTATCATCTGCAAAGAGTTCACAAAAGCCTTTGATATGTAGGGAAAGGTCATTAACATAGAATAAAAAAAAGAGAAAAGGACCAAGAACCTGAGCCTTGTTGTACACCAAAGTTTTGTGGTGCAAAAGCAGACAGCTTGTTGCCTATAAAAACAAATTTTTGACGATTAAAAAAAAAAAATGATTTTTCCGAAAGAAAGCACTTCATTAGAAAAATTTTATCAATTTTTTCAGAAGTATTTTTTTTGTGATGAATAACATCAATGCTTTTGCAAAGTCAATAATAAAAGAAAACCAGTGTATTCCAAATCATCTATATTTGCTAACCATTGATCTACGAGATTTGTTAGTGTGCTGTGTGGCAAGAGTAGTTGGCTCTAAGTCCAGGCTTGTTGGGATGGAGCAGGTCGTGTTTTAAAATATGGGACACGAGGTATTATTAATATGCTTTTCTAGTGGTTTGGAGATAAGAGATAAATGTGAAATAGGTCTATAATTTGAAGGATTAGTTCTATCTCAGGATTGAAAAAGTGGTGCTACTTTGGCTTTCATTCATTTCTGTTGATCTTTGTAAATATTCCTTTAAACATTCAATTACACACAACTGTTTTTTTTTTTTTCTGGAAATGGAGAAAATTCTAACACATGACCAGCCGCTGTGGCGAAGAGGTTAGCGTCGCGGACTCCCGGCTGGGAGGTCGTGGGTTCGAATCCCATCAGAAGTCATGTGGGTTTTTTCTGCCCCGACCGGCTCCTACACAGAGTTGAGTTTGCTGCGGCTCAGTTGGGAAGACTGGGACCACACAGTCGAGTTTCATCCACTTAATGGATGCGTTTCTGAGAGTGTTGCTCAAATTTCCTGACCAACACTGCAGGTGCCTGTATCTCTCGGGCCTGGTTGATGCTGGGATATATTATGAAAGGAAGCGTAGAGTACAGCCCTGTCATGTAGTCTCAGACCGAAATGGAAATCCGTAGCATCATCTTAATCATCCTCATTCTCATCGATCAGCATAAAAAAAAAGTCTCAAATTCTGTGGCCCTTCATGCCCTGCTCTCATGGTGACCTCAATTTCGATGTCCTCTCCACGTCTGTGGCCTTGGTTTGGGTTCCGTCCGGGTCGCCGGCATCGGCGAGTCCATGGGGGCTGTCGGACGGACGTGGTGGCGCCCTCCGGAGGGAGAGCTCACTCACGCCGGCTCCACGACTAAGCAATTATTGTCGTCAGTAGGGGGCCTTAGTAGGTGGTGTCCTGCGTATGTTAGATCAGAACAGGCGCCACTGAACACCACTGAAGTGACTCGGCGGTAGTGCAGTGTCTCCTCCGGTGGGTTGCCTCTTGACGACTTGACATTGACTGCTCCCTGTGGATTGCCGGTGCCGGGGCTGTGGCGGGGCGCTGGGCTGGGCTGTGGCGGGGCGGACTGGGCTGTGGCTGTGCACAGGGTGTCGGAATGAGCGGCGTGGGTGCACTGCCTCTGTTGTGGCGCAGAGAGTTGAGACAGAAAAAAAAAATCTAACACATGCTGTGTGTGTCCTGGTCTTGTTTGCTTTATCTTCTCTATATCTGAGTTATGCAGGTTTCTTTTATGAATTTGATCCACTGAATTTTGATCAAACGTATAGTCTGGATTCTCTGAGCAGATGATAACAACAACAAAGCACACAATTTTATGTGAGATCTTTCAGAGTCAATTCTGTGTTTGGTTTTTGCTGCCTAAAATAGTTTAACAAGACCTCTACATCCCATGTTTTCTTTGTATTTTGGCATTGGTGGTTTCTCCTTTTAAAATACCTTTCATAAACCTAACCACTAAAGGTTCAGCTCCCATAGACCTACCTCCTGTAGTTTGTACAACTGATGCAATTGCTCTTCTAGCAGTATTTATGGCACTACACCCTAAACCTGATCTATACAACTCTGTTAGAAATTTTAACACAACATGGACAGAGGTTGAAAATGGATCTTCCTGTTGTGAAGCACAGAAATTTTCCACCTGCGAGGTATGATTCATACTGCTGTCGTGTTGACTTCCTCCAGGAGTCGCACAGGATTGCACAAGTCTCTCCATGAAATCCTTGTGCCTGGAGGGACTGCCAGATAATTTCACTGCCAAAAGCTGGATATTCTTGTGTAGAGCATGTGGAGTATCGCTGTGAGCTAGTTGCAACACTTTCTTCCCTTTTGGCAGGAGTACTGGGTTGTCTGCTAGAAGACGCAGCATCTGTGGATACCAGCATGCAGTCGGCCAGTGAGGTATGATGAGAATCCCGTCCACCTGTTCCTTTTCCATTTTCTTCAAAACTCTTTGGACAACACTTAAAGGGGGGGAAAAGCATATATTTTCCATTTGTTCCAACAGAATGTAAAAGCATCAATTGCTAGAGCCTCTGGATGTGGATGCCAGGGTACAAATGGTTTGATTTGGTAATCCAAACGAGATGCAAACAAATCAATGTCAGGTGTCCCCAGAGTCTTGGTATTTGATGGAATATGACTTGATTCAACTGCCATTCTGTGTTGTCATTAAATTTCAGTGACAAAACATCTGCCTCTACATTCACTTTTCCAGGAATGTGTGCCACAGTCAGCCAAATGCCTCTATCCTTACACCAGATCCTGATCCTTTTGGCCACTATATAACATTCTTGAGGCCGGGAGCCCCCCATTATCTTCAAATAACTGACTCCACATGAGTTGTCAGTTGATACTTTTACATGCTGGTCACAGACTTTGGCCTGAAAAAACTCTTTAAGGCATATTCTACAGCTAGCAATTCTAACACATTTATGTGAAATTTTTTTTTCTGCCTCAGTCCCTCTTCCACCTGTTATATGTGAACCACACACTGCTCCCCAACCACCTGAGGTTGAGGCATCTGTTTTCAGTTCCACAGTGGACTCTTTCCTATTTAGTTCAAAGGTTGCTGCTTGCACATTGTCAATTCACAATCCAATTCCTTTTGGCCTTCTTATGAAACTGATATGACAGCCTGAAAACATCCATTGTTTTTGCTTGAGTGCCATACGTTTTCATACTCGAAACATCTGTAATACAATGGCCCCCATTGTACTGCAGGAAAGGCTGCTACCACCTGACATGACTTGGGCTAGTTCCCTAATTGTGAATCTGACTTTTTCTTCTTAAACCCTGACAAGCTGATTTTATCTTTTCTATTCTTTCTTCTGGCAAAAGTGACCTTCATGTCCTTTGAATCCAAAATAAACCCCAAGAATTTTAATTTTTGTGCAGGTACTAAACAGACCTTTCAAAATGAACAGTAAAATCCGAAGGATATGAACACATTTAATATCTGTTCAATGTTTTCCTGGCATTCTTCTTTACAGGCTCCCTGTAAATATCTGTCATTAATAAATGATGTTGATAGAAAGCCTAAGATGGGCACAAAACAGGTTTTAACAATTTTGTGAAGAACCTTGGACAACATGAAAGTCCAATTGGTTTCCCCTCCATTCAAATTTGAGGTATTTTTTGAAAGCTGATCAACTGGTACTAAGTAATATGTCACAGCAGTCGGGCCTAGATGAAAATCGGAAAATCGGTCCGTTTAGTTTCCTGGTGCCCCAGCGTGAACCTGTGCGTGACCTTCACCGCTTTGATAAGCGCTGGCTTCGTGCGTACACCACGGACGTGTTTATCAGCTGCAGACTGAGTACTGCATGTTTTTGTTTTTGTAGTGAAGTTTTCTCTTGTGATTAATGCATTATTATTCTTCCACATACCCTAAGCTTTTGATATAATTCAGTTCATACCGCGTTCTTAAGTGTGTGTGTGTGTGTGTGTGTGTGTGTGTGTGTGTGTGTGTGTGTGTGTGTGTGTGTGTGTGTGTGGTGTGTGTTTTCTTTTCGTGGGTGTTGTT
>JADBJO010022831.1:0-15000 GCA_016801955.1 Conus betulinus
CACTGCCTGGTCGGCTAGCGAAGGGCGGGGCCACGTGGGAGATGAGACTGGTACAAAAAAAAGAGAGAATGAGGGAGGGGGGTAAGTGCAGGAGTGAGGGTGTGTGTGGGTGTGCGAGCGCGCGCGGTGCGCGCGGGCGGCGTGCATGCGCGTGGGCGCGCGCCGGTTTGTTATGAAGAGAGAGAGAGGGCGCGCGGCGCGCGTGTGATGAGCGGGTAGGCATGTGCGGGCGTGGGCGGGCGGTGTGGTGTGCGTGGGTGGGGGGGGTGGGGTGGGTGTGGGGTGTGTGTGTGGTGTGGGGTGGGTGTGGGTGTGGGGGGTTGTGTCGTGTGGGTGGTGTGGTGGGCGCGTGCGTGTGGGTGCGTGTGTGCGCGTCGCGCGCGCAACATATATACATGAAGCCTATGAACTACCAAACAGAATATTTTTTAAACTGGTAGAATCAATGGTTCACAACAGCATAACTATCACAAACTAGAGTATACGCCTGTTGCTATACTCAATCATTTTGGGGCTGTCATATTTGATGCACAGCCTCCTACTGAAGCATATCTATTTTTTAAGAATGTTAGATAAATAGTTTAGAAATGAACATTCAAACCGAATATGTGAGTCTATAATGGTTTTGTGTGGTGTGGTGGTGTGGTGTGTGTGTGTGGTGTGTGTGTGTGTGTGTGGTGTGTGTGTGTGTGTTGCTTGTTTTGCGTGCTTGCGGCGTGTGTGTGTGTGTGTGTGTTGTGTGTGTGTGGGTGTGTGTGTGTGTGTGTGTGTGTGTGTGTGTGGTGCTGGTGTTCCGTGGCGTGAGCATTTGTAGTGTATGTGCGCTTCGTGCATCGTGATTATAAGAAGGGAGTTAGTGTTATATCAAACATACCTACTTTATGTGTGTGTGCGCGTGTGACGCGCGCGTGCGCGTGCGTCAACTCGCGTTGCGTCTAGTGTGGGGTGTGTCGTATGTGTGTCTTGGTGTCTCACGTCTGTACTGTCGCCGCTGTTGGCATGTGGGTATCTCGGGTGCGGCACTGCTCGAATCGGTGTACTTTTACATCCCTACGTTAAAGTACATTGCCTGACTGCCACTGAGCTGTGGTCCCTCCCCCTCCCCCCCACCCCTCGCCTAGCCATATGTTCGGCGCTGTCTGTGTGGGATGGTGGACAAAGCCAACCCAAAATAACTTCCTTACTTACTTCATTCCGTGGCTAAATATAGAACCTGGACCTGGAAGCAACAACAAGAGGTCTATTGCGTTTTGCTTGGCGGCGAGCCCGGGCCCATCTATGTAACGGGAATTTGGGCTGTGACAGGGAGGGAGCAGGCTGTATGGCGGTGATGATGAGAAGGAGGAAGTGGATGTGGTCTAAATGACAGAGGGAGGCAGCTTATGGCTGTGATTAGCGGAGGAGACCTGTGGTGGTCTGTGACAGAGGGAGCATGCTGTAATGGCGTTGACGGAGATGGAGACAGTGGTGTCTGTAGTGACATAGGGAGCATAGCTGTAATGGCGGTGATGATGAAGGACGGACGTGGGTGTGGTGCCCTGTGACAGAGGTAGCAGGATTGTATGGCGGTGATGATTGAAGGAGGGAAGTGGTGTGAAATCTGTGACCGAGGGAGGCAGCTGGTATGGCGGGTGGAATGGAGAGTAGGGAAGTGGATGTGGGTCTATGTGAGACAGATGGAGCACGCTGTATGGCGGTGATGATGAAGGAGGATAGTTGTGTGGTCTGTGACAGAGGGAGCAGGCTGTATGGTGGGGTGATGATGAAGGAGGAAGTGGTGTGGTCTGTGACAGAGGGAGCAGGCTGTATGGCGGTGATGATGAAGGAGGAAGTGGTGTGGTCTGTGACAGAGGGAGCAGGCTGTATGGCGGTGATGATGAAGGAGGAAGTGGTGTGGTCTGTGACAGAGGAGTCAGGCTGTATAGGCGGGTGGAGAAGGAGGGTGTGGTGTGTCTTGTGACAGAGGGAGCGCGGTTTATATGTGCGGTGATTAGAAGGAGGAAGGAATGGTGGACTGTGACAGAGGGAGCAGGCTGTAGGCGGTGAATGATGGAATTGTGTGCTCTGTGACAGAGAAGAGCAGCTGTATGGCGGTGATGATGAAGGAGGAAGTGGTGTGGTCTGTGACAGAGGGAGCAGGGCTGTATGGCGGTGATGATGAAGGAGGAAGTGGTGTGGTCTGTGACAGAGGGAGCAGGCTGGTATAGCGGGTGATGATGAAGGAGGAAGTGGTGGGGTCTGTGACAGAGGGAGCAAGGCTGTATGTGGCGGTGATGATGACGGGAGGAAGTGGTGTGTTCGGGTGTCCAGAGGTTGAGCGGGCTGGGGTATGCTGTGATGATGAGAGGGGAAGTGGTGTGGTCTTGTGACAGAGGGAGCATGCTATTCTGGTGAGATGGAGAAGGAGGAAGTGGTGTGGTGGTCTGGTGACACGAGGGAGCAGGTTTAATGGCTCGGTGGATGATGAAAGGCATGGTGAGTGGTATGTGGTCTAGTGACAGAGGAGCACGCGCTGTATGGTCTTTATCTGGAGAAGAGTAAAGTGGTGTGGTCTCGTCAGACAGAGGGAGAAGGCTCTTGTATGGCGGGTGATGATGAAATCGAGGAAGTGGGTGTGGTCTGTGACAGTAGGGAGCAGGCTGTATGGCGGTGATGGAGAAGGAGGAGGATAGTGTGGTGTGGTCTGTGACAGAGGGAGCAGGTTGTATGGGCGGTGATTGTGGAGAGGTAGGCTGGGAGTGTGGTCTGTGACCGCAGGGAGCAGGTTGTGCGGGCTTGGTTGACGGTTTAGAGGAGTAGAAGGAAGGACACACACACACACACACACACACACACACACATCACCACACACACAGGACACACACACACACACACACACACACCACGACATACACACACACTACTCAGGGTCCAAGCATTAGAGCTGGGATGGGACCTTATTTACTTCTGAGCAACCGAACCTATCTAAACCACCTACCCGTCTAGCTTAAAGCTGCGTTGGACAAACAAAAAAAAAAAAAAAAAAAAAAAGCGCGCGCAAGAATGACACAGAACAGACAACGCCACAAGGCCAGAGCCCAATACTAGCGCAAGCAGCCACTTCACCTTTACACAGTAGAGATCAAACTACCCTGACAAGACTCGACAAGACACCCCCGTTTTTGTTGACAGACACAGTGATGGCGAACCCACGAAGAGAGCAACAAACTTACAGACAGGAGAGGGAGGAGTACAAGAGGGACGGCAGATGGGATGGGGAGGGGAGGGGGGTTGTGGAGAGAGTGGGTGAAGGATGAATAGGGCCGTGGGATGGGTAGGGGGCGGGGGAGGGGAGGGCGGTACAGGCAAGGGAACGTAACGTAACGGGGGAAACACAGAGCAGATGTGCTGAACTCCATCATCTTTCCCGATTTGTGTAAAGTCTGTAAGTGAAGAAGAAGAAAAAAAAAATCGTTTTGTTTGTTTCTAAGACCACCCAACTCCCTCCTCTTTTCCCCTGACCATGCATTTAAAATCGCCTCCCCCCCTCCCACACACACACATTCAACCCCCGTTTAGACCCCCCCCCCTCGCCCCCCCCCCCCCCCACTTTATTCCCAGTTATCAGCTTCGGGTGTAACTGTGTCAGAAGATTGGGATGGAGAGGAGAAGAAGAGATGATGGCAAGACGTGATTTTTAGAACATACTGTGCAATTAGAGCTATAGGCGTGTGTGTGTGCAATGTGTGTGTGTGCCAGTGTGTGTGTGTGTGTGGTTTGTTGTTTGTGTGGCTGGTACGTGTGTGTGTGTGTGACTTGTGGCGCTGTGGTGATGTGTGTGTGTGGTGGTGTGGTGTGTGTGTGTGTGTGTGCAGTGCGTTAGTCGTGATGTGTGCCTTCGTAGGGTGCAGCGGCGTGCGTGTAGTAAACGGGTTGTAGGACTGGCAGGCAATGTCCATCCTGTAAACGTGTGTAAGCAGCTTTTTTGTGAGACAGGATAGTTGTACCTGGATGGGTTTCTAGTTGTGGGGAAGGTGATTATAGGGGTGTCGCTCATGTGTGCACTTGCAGGCGTGCAGCAAGTGGTTGGTGTCTGTGTGTGTGCATGGTGTTGTGTGTTATTGTTTGTTTGCTGTGTGGTGTGTGTGGTTGTGTGTGGTCATGCTCCGGAGCTGTGTGTGCCGTGTGTTGTATGTGCGACGGCGTGCGTGCGTGGTGCGTGAGGCGTGTTCGTGAGTGGCTGGCGTGAGCTGTGGTCCCACCCTTGTGGTCCTGTGTGTTGTCTGTAGGGTGGAATGATTCTGTGTGTGCTGTGGTGTGTGTGTGTGTGGTGTGTGTGATGTGTGTGTTGTGTGTGTGTGTGTGTCGTGTGGTGTGACGTGACGTTGCAAGCTGCGTGGTGCGTGGATTTTTCTTCAGTGTAACGTCCATTCACACCCCAGTGTTCTTGATTCATACCCCCCTTGGCATCCCATGCTAAGCAGGATCTGCGACAGCTATGGCACCGCGATCTTTTTTGCCCACTGCATCCCACAGTGCTTCAGTGCGTGCCTGAGGAATGTGTGCGTGGAACAATGCAACGCTCACAAAAATAATAATACCTGTCTTGGTACATTCCTTAGCTGAGTAAAGAACCTAGGAGTCCCCTTTCTAACCGACAGCAATGAGGCTTGGGTCTGACAGTCTGCACTTTGATCTGGCTGATAAAGAACCTGGAGTTCTTTCTACCGCGACACAGACGGCTGGGGTCTGACATTTCCGACTATGGCTGACTAAAGAACCTGGAGTCTTTCTAACCGAACAGCAAGATGCCTGGGGTCTGACATTTGGAACCAGTCCTGGAAGAACAGCCCATCGGACAAGGGATGTCTGGCACGTGCTTGTTTGTACGGTTGTCCTCTCTTCTGGGAGTGGTGCGCACTTGCTTGGTTTGGTCCATGCGGATGGTGATGGTGGATGATGTATGATGATGATGATGGATGATGATAGGCGGATGCATGACCCGATGATGATGACTGATTGGATCCGATGATGATGATGATGCATGAGATGATGGTGGTGGTGATGGTGATGGGTGATGATGATTGCTATGGATGATTGATGATGATTGATGATGGATGATGATGATGGATGTGATCTGATAAGATGATGGGTGATGATGATTGCTGAGAGATGATTATGATTGGGTGATCGATGTGATTGAGGATGGTTGATGTATGCGATGGTGATTGTTGATGTGTGGTGGTGGGTGATGGTGATGATGATGAAAATTATGAATGATTGCTTGATGATGATGATGATGATGCTGATTGTGTATGATTATGATGATGATGAGATTATGATGATGATGATGATGCTCTGCCTGATGATGATCGGCAGGAGGAGGAGTGCATGCTGGACCGTCCGATTATCGTGTCGTTTGAAAGGCTTATTTTGTTCCACCACAAACGGGTACAAAGGAGGTGGTGGATACACGTGAGCGAGCACACGCACGGCGCGCGTGAATGCACCCCCCACACCCATCACACAAACACACACACACACAACACACACACCACACACACACACACACACACACACCACCTCACACACACCACACCACACACTCCAAGAATCAATCAAGGAATGTGTGATTTTACGCGTTCACAGGCAAAATACCCTATCACCTACGTAATCTAATACTAGCGTATGCGGTGGCAAAAAAGAAAAAAAAAAATCATTTGTCAGGGCATACACAGACAGACAGTACAGACAGCAAGACAGACAGACAGACGCACAACACAGAGCCCCCAAACCCGTGCAAGCTAGCGACCCTTCCCGTTTGACAACGCAGGTATTATATAAAACAAAAAAAACAAAAACAAAACCAGTGAGGCTACACCCAGATGGGCGGGGGTGGGGGGGGGAGTGTGGAGGGGGCAAACATTATACAAGGGCAGACAGATCCGGTGTGAAATTAAGGGACAGAGTGCGGGACATATGAGGAGGAAGTGTAGGGGGAGGGGGGAATTGTGGTGGGAGATGACTGACTAAGGATCTTGGGGGGGGGGTTGTTGTGGGGGGGTGGGGTGGGGGGGGTGGGTTGGTGGGGTGGTGGGGTTTGGGCTGGTTATGGGGGGTGGGTTGGGGAGGGGGGGGGTGGTCGTGGATGGCAGAGGTGGCGCACTGGAGATGTGTAGAGTTTTATCTTCTACTCTTGTTTCAGAAGGGAGACTATTCCGTCTGTAGATCGAATTGAATCCTGCAATCGGCCGGCTTCTTTTCCTCCAATTTGTGGTGAAGGTCTCAGAAGTGAAGAGACAAATCGTTGTTTGTGTGTGGTGTGTGTTTGTGTGTGCTGTTGTGTGTTCGGCGTCGTGGTGTGCATGTTTGTTGTTGTGTGTGTGGTTGGTGTTGTGTGTGTGTGTGTGTTTGTGTGTGTGATGTGTGTGCGCGTTGCGCTGTGTGGTGTGGTGTGTGTTGTGTGTGGTGGCTGTGTGTGTGTGTGTGTGCGTGGTGCGTGTGCGTGTGTGTTGTGCTGGTTGGGTGTGTGTGTGTGTTGTGTGTGCGTCGGTGTTGTGTGGTTGTGTGTGTGTGGATGTGTGTGTGTTGTGTTGCGTGTGTGTGTGTCCGTGTGTGGCTGGTGTGTGGTGTGCGGTGTGTGTGATGGTGTGTGTGTGTGGTGTGCTGTGTGTTGTGTGGCGTGTGTGTGGCGTGTGGTGGTTTGCTGTGTTGTGTTTGTGTGTGTTGTGTGTGTTGTGCGTTTATGGGTGTGCAGGGGGATGGCCAGGATCAAGGGGATGGATGGGGCGTGTGGTGGGGGTGGGGGGATGGTTAGAGCAAACGATCGTAACTCAGGAAAAGACAACAACTTGTCGTTGTAATATGACACTTAAAACGCTCCCTTCCTTAAATTTTATGCTTCTCCTTTTCGCCCCAGTTTGTGGTTGCGTGGTGCTGGGGTCTGGTACACGTTTATAGCTCGTTGTCTAAACCATCCAGTTTATCTCCCTTACCCCCCTCTCCCACACTGGTTCCCTCACCATCCTAAGCCCTCTCCCCCCCCACTAGTCCACCTCCCCCTATTTCTTTTCCCCCTTTTTTTCCCCCATAACAGTTTTCGGTTGTATATGTGTTCATGAACTCCTCAGAGGAGAAGGGTGTTGGGTTGTGGTGTGTGTGCAGCTTGCGTTTGCTGATGAGGGTGTTTGCGTGTGTGAGTGCTGTGTGGTTGTTTGTGCTGTGTGCTGGTTGGTGTGTGTTGTTGTGTGTGTGTGGGGTGTGTGTGTGGTGTGTGTGTGTGTGTTGTGTGTGTGTGGTGTGGGGCTGGTGTGTGTGTTGGTGTGTTCTTTGTTCTTCAGTTCTTAAACGTTCTTTTTGTGTATGAGGGGTGTTGAAAGTTAAAGACAAATTCCTACTGTACTTTGTAACAGATGTGGGCATAACGAACAAAGTAAAGCATAATCATTTAAAATTTTGGTAAAGTCAGTGGAGTCGATCTATTATTGTGAGATATTAGAACCAGCTTTGAGCACTGTATTCTTTACTCTTGGACAATCTAGTAGTAGGTGACGTACACTAAGTGTTTCCCCACACATGCATGTAACATTTTTACTGTATTTGGTTCGAAGTGAATTTAAACGGCATCCTATGAATTAAAGTTACTACCTCTCTAGATGTCGTATTTTCAAATTTGTCTAATTGAGTTTTGGGGTGGATTGCGGGATTTGGCTGTATACAGTTGTGATAATATTGGCTATCTGTGTCTTCCAATAACCTCTTGGAAACTGTTTAAAGGATGCTCTAGCAATTAAAGTATAACATTCTGATAGGTCTAGCGGAATGTTTCAGGGGGGGAGTAGTCGTTTCCTTCAATGTTGCAGCGCTGCTCTCCGAGCAGCTTGATCAACTTTTTTCATTTGTTGAAATTCCACAATGTGAGGGCACCCAACAGAAGGTCACATTTATTCTTTTTCATTGATAGAGAAGTGTGTCACATAATTAATTTCTGTAATAGTCTCACAGCGGATCCTTTGGATTTAGATACTGTAAGGGCAGAAAGGGCTGCCTTTTGAATCACTGCACACAGTAAAAGTTGACAGTTTTTCTATGGAAGACTTTAAAACATACTTTAGGGACATTAGAACAGCAACTAATTCTGCAGTAACATATTGACAAATGTTTGCCAAGATAATATAATTCTCCTCCACGTTTTTAATTTGGTATTATGAAAGCTGCTCCTGCTCTATGGTCATCTAACACTGAACCATCTGTAAAAAATTTGCAGATGGATCCTTATATTGATTTTTCCAAATGAGAATTTACATATATTTTTTTAAAAGATATGGTGGGGATCGTTGTTTTTTTTGTTCATAGTTTTAGTATAGTTTGTGTCATAATTTGCTTTGGTTTGTTCCCATTTGGGAATGGGTGGAAGGACGGATTGATAGCTATTTTACCTGGGTACTTTGGTTAATGTTGTTTTTTTTCAGAAGAGTAGATGTGTATGACTGAATAGATTTTTGCTGATTTTAATGTCTTTTTGCTCTTTTAGCAAAATCTGTATCTGAGTTTAGAGAATACTTCATTTGTACAGAAACTTTTTTGTGAAAGGTTCTTTAGAACAAATTTGTGGAGGACACTTTTCCTGAAATTCGTTCAAGGGTAAAATTTCTCAAAGTTTTCATAGTATGTCCCACTGTTGCCAGGTATACCGTGGGTACTCCAAGAGTCAAGTTTTATATGCTTTGCAGTCAACACGTTTTGGTAACTGGTATTGACGTAGATTGCTTGTCGGAGGCACTGTGTGTAGAGTGAGAATACTGTGTGTATTTGGTCGGGTAGTGTGCGCATAAATTGCAATCGTAGTAACGCAGCAGGCAGGAGGTGTGAGCGAAGGAGGAAGACAAAAGACATTGAGGAGGTTGTTTGATAACTGCTTCTTTAACGGTTGTCCCCATTTTTGTTTGCTTATGATTTTAGAAAGTTTAACTTAGTCCTATGCTTTTTTTAGAAAGTGTTATACTTATTATTAATTTTATTCAAAATATATGGTTCAACTATGAGTTGGGTTTTCCATGATAAGGGTTTTCGAGGTGTGTCAATATACTCCTAAGATTTAACAGATTTGACGTATTGTCAGACCGCATCCATTTCAAGGGTAAATTGTGGAAGGGTTGTGTCTCTTGGCTGGTCAAATAGTCCAGGAGTTAAACACGAGGCATTAGAATTTTGTTTTTTTTTTTCCTTCGCTTTTTCCTTTTTTTTTGTTCTGTCTCTTCTTTTTTTCCTTGGGGCCGCAGTTCATTCATTTTCATGTAAGAAACGACTGATATGTGGGGGGGGTTTATTCAATGGTTGTATTTGATCTTTATATGTAATTGTAAGAATACTTAACGGGGTTTTTTCTTTCTTTTTCATAGTGACATTCATCCACAGCAATATGTCATCAGCAAACTGTACTAAAAACTACATTCTTTGGATAAGCCTTTGGTTATGATCTGCCATTTGTAAGGAGGACTATTCTTTAAATATGATTGGAGGATAATCTGATCCTTGTGGAGACGCCCAGTTCGTCCATTGTTGTCCTAGTGGAGGAATATTTATGATCTATTTCTTGTTTTGAAATTATTCCTCATACTTCTGAAGAAAAGCTTTGAACATAATCAATACATGGTTCCATTCTATTCCAATAGTTTTCAGTTTGTTACAAAAGTCGTTTTATGCCACAACTTTTCATACGCTTTTTCTTCTTTTATGTCAAAGAAAGTTGGCCAAGATGTTTTTTTTATTTTTTACGTGTTTCTTGCTAATTGCTGTTTTAACACATGTGTAGTGAGTTGTCACTAGATGGTTCTGGTTGCTTATTCTGCCTTTTTCTGAAAAACCAGCTTGATCTTACGTAGTAAATAATTTGATGGATTATGTACAAAAATAACAGTAAGTCTGTGTTAGGACAATTCTTTCCATTAGTTATGCATGTATGCTGCGACGTTAGGAGAGCAATTGGACGGTAGCTGTGTGATGTTACTTTACTTTGTTCGAGGTTTTTTTTTTTTTTCTCCTTTTCTATTTTCTTTTTTATTGTTTTTTTTTTTTCTTTTTGTTTTCCTTTTTTTTTGTCCCTTTTTTTTTTTTTTTTTTCTTTTTTTTTTTTTTTTTTTTTTTTTCTTTCTTTCTTTCGTTTGTTCTTTTTTTGTTTTTTTTTTTTTTTTTCATTTTTTTCATTTTTGTTTCTCATCGAAACTACCAACTGTTGGTTGCTTTTTTGTGAGCCTTCTTTCTGATTCTTGGGTCCTTTGCGCCGGTTTTCCGGTGGTTTGTTCTGTCGTTCTTTGTTTCCTTTCTATTTTTGTCTGTCTGTTTTTTTGTTCTGGTATCGTCTTTTGTTTGTGTCGCAAGTGATTTTTCCCTCCTTCGTTTTTTTTTCCTGTTCTTTGTCTGTCCTTTTGTTTATTCTTTTTTTTTTTTTTTTTTTTGTTTTCTGTTGTTTCTGTGTTTGATGCTTGGTTGTTTTATTTTTCGTTATTTGCTTTGCTTCTTTTTCAATGTGTTTTTCTGTTCTTGTTCTGTTACTGTTTTTGTTTACCCGTGTCGCGACAGTTCCTTTGTTTTATGTATAGGAACTATGATATACTAGCTTCCATACTGAAGGTAAAATCGCCATTTTCCCAGCATTTTTGAATGAAGACCCGAGATAAAACAGCGTTTACATTAGGTGGTGACATGACCAGACATTTCATTATAGCTACCATCTAAAACCCACTGATGTTTTTTGGGTTCCCAGATAGCAAGACGATTCTTCTACTTCTTGAACTGTTATGGGATCATTCAGATAGTGGTTTGTAACAGGGTCTGGATTGTGCTCTCGGTGAAGTTTTCTTCTGATTGCTCTCTGTGCAGTTCTGATTTTCTGTGTGTGTAAACTATCTTTGACTGCCATTTTTTTTGGGGCGACCTAGTCAACAAAGGCTTCGGCCTTTTCTAGATTACAGATGGGAAACCGAGTTTGGGAAGCTTGACAGGACTGCTTCTTGGCAAGTTTACTATCCCATGTTTTTCTGTGTTCAATTGTGTGTGTGTGTTTGGTGGTGTGTGATGTGTGTGTGTGTGTGTTGTGGGTGTGGTGTGGTGGTGTTGTGTGTGTGTGTTGTGTGTGTGTGAGTGCGTGTGTGTGTGTGTGTGTGTGTGTGTGTGTGGTGTGTGTTGCTGTGTGTGGTAGTGTGTGGGTGTGTGTGGTGTGTGTGGTGCGCCGCGTGCATGCGTTGCCGCTGTGTGTGTATGTGTGTGTATCGCGCGTGCGTGCTTGCGGGGGCTTTGGGTGGGGTGTTGTACGTGCTTTCGCCGTGGGTGGTGCGTTGGTGCGTGGGTGCGTGTATGGTGTGTTGTGTGTGTGTGTGTGTGTGTGTGTGGGATGTGTGTGTTGTGGGTGTTTTGGTGTGTGTGTGTGTGTGTGTGAGAGCCTGACTGTGTCGAGCAGTGGGTGAATTAATATCCCACGGTACTGGTATTCAACTGTTTGTCGTTAGTGAAAATTGCAATGTGCAGGAACCTCCCAAGTTTTCACTTAGTACTGAATTGTATACGCAGATGGGTCTGTGAACTATTCATTGTCTTATGGATGATGCTGGTTTCAACTGAATGTATTTGTCTGGAAGATGAAAATGAAGATGTTGATTGTAGTTGATGGTAGTGGTGGTTTGTGATGACAACTGTTGAAAATGATGACGACGACGACGATGATAATGATGATGATGATGATGATGATGATAGAGGAGGTGAGGAGGAGGGGAGGAGGAGGAGGTGGAGGAGAAGAATCAGGAAGAGGAGGAGGACTGAGGAGGAGGAGGAGGAAGGAGGAGGAGGAGGAGGAGGAGGAAGGAAGAGGTGGAGGAGAAGAATCAGGAAGAGGAGGAGGACGAGGAAGAAAAAGAAGACAAGGATGATAGTGGTGGTGGTACAAAATAATGATGGTGAAGATGACGTCTAGGGGACGTAGACGAAGCGGATAACGACGACGACGATGAGACGACCGATGAACGACGATGATCACATATGTGTGCTTGATAACGACGCGACGACGATGATGTGTGATGATGATGATGATGATGATGACGACGACGACACGACGACGCGTTTGCGACGACGATGCGATGATGATAAAGTATAATACTAAACGACAAAGTTCGAACCAAGTTTTGTTATTCTTACCCCCCCCTTCCCCCCCCCCTCCATCGTCTCAACCTCTCTCTCTCGATCTATAAAAAACTATCTCATCTCTCCTCTCTCTCTCTCTCGCTCTTCCTCTCCATTACACCAATGCAGACATATCCCCCTGGTGAACGTTCCAATTACCATCTGATGAGGGCCAATCCTTTCTCCTCCGATCCTGGTGTTCCGATCCTTTGTTTTGGTAACGATTTCCTCCTCCCCTCTCCTCTCCCCCCCCCCCCCTCCCCCGAGTCTCCTAAGACTTGGTTTTTAAGGCGAAATCGATGGTTGAAGCTATGTGATTTGTGATTGTTGTGTGTTATCGTCTGCTGATCTGTCTCTCCTCCACCCTGGCTCTCTTTGCCTGGCGGAAATCCATTTCTCAGATTGCCAAAGAGGGAAGGGGCACGTAAAGTGCCCGTCGAGAGGACAGCAGAGGGGTGCAATGAATTGGGGGCGGTTGCTTTTTTTTGTGTTGTGGGAATTTGATCTCTTTAATTTTCTCATCTTGTTCAAAGGACTCCTCCTCCTCCTCCCCCTCCCCCTCCTCCTCCCTCCTCCTCCTTCTTCTTCTTCTTAATGATTTCCTGTTGTTCTTGTTGGTCTTGGTTCTCTCGTCGTCCTCCTCGCCCTCCTCCTCCTCCTCCTCCTCTTCTTCTTCTTCTCTCTCTCTCCTCCTCCCCCCCCCTTTTTTTTTTTTTTTGGTGTGCTTTCTTCATCTTTGTTGTCTCCTCCTCTTCATCTCCATCTCCTTCTTCGTCTCCCTCTTCTGTTCCTTCTTAATCTTTTCCTCCTTTTCCCTCTTCTTTTCTATTCATTCCGCTTTCGCACTCACACATCGTGCTCCTTTTTTTTTTTTTATTATAATGTTTGTTTTGTTCTACCCACCCTCTTCCTCCTACCTCTGTTTCGTCTATTTTTCATCAACCCCCCCCCCCCCTTCTCTTTTATTCTCTCCCTTCTTCTGAAGACCGTCATCTGCTTTTTTATCTTGCTTATTATCACCACTCTTCTTCTTCTTTTCATCATTTCGTCCGCCGACATACTTGAAACGTACTTCTCTCGTAATCATTACCATTACCTACACTAATTATGATTGATTAAATATGTAAAGTGCATTCTGTCTGTCTGTCTGTCTGTCTGTCTGTCTGTCTGTCCGTACCCCACACCTATCTTTGCAGCCTGTAGTCTTTGATGTTGCTCATACCGTTTCTTCAACTGACGGTAGTTCATTCGCACACTGGCCACTTTGGGCGGGACTATATCGCCGTAACACCGTGCGTGCTTTCTGTCAGCCGCAATAGCTCAGTTGGGAGAGAGCAGTAGACTGAAGATCTAAAAGTCTGAGGTTCCATCCCACATTCAGACACTTTTTCTTCTTCCCTCCCCCGTCCCCCCCCCCCCTTCCTCTCCGCCCGCAAGGGATTCCAAGCGACCGTAAGGTAGAGGAGAGGTTTGGGTTTTGGGGTGGGGGTGGGGAGGGGCAGGCAGGAACAGGTGGGAGGAGAAAGGGGAGGGGAGTCGGGGAAACAGGGAGGCGGGGCTACGACGGGGGATAAGGGAACGGAGGAATGGGAGGAGGGGGGTGGGGAGAAGGGTGAGGGAAGGAAGATGGGGCACGAAAGGAGGGGAGGGAGAAGGGGGGGGAAACGGGCGAAGGTGGTTCGGGGTAGGGGGGTCAGGAGAAGGGGGAAGGGTACACGGGGGGGCGGAGGGGGGGCGCGCGGGGGGGGGGGGGGCGGAAGAGAGGGAAGGCGGAGGTGGGGCATGGGAAAGGGGGACGGGAGAGGGGAGACGACTTTTCATAATTTTTCTGTCTTATCTCCTGTATCTCTCCAGAGGTATTATTACCCTCTCTCTCTCTCTCTCTCACACACACACACACACACACACACACACACACACACACACACACACACACACACACACGTACGCACACACACACACACACACACACACACACACCACACACATACACACACACACACGCAACGCACACCACACACACACACACACACACACACACACACACACACACACACACACACACATACACACACACACACACACGCGCGCGCGCGCGCTCTCATTCATTCCCCTATTGACGACAATAAAGGCGTATTTGTGTGAATGAATGTCCACACGTGGAGTGCGGCGCCACTCCGTCCAGCGACAGTGGCCATGAACTTACCGATACTTACCACCTTGATCAAACCACAACCTGCACAGACAAGGGGAAAGACGTCGAACCTGAGGTCACCATGAGAACAGGGCATGACGTTGGACGGATTATGAGAGTTTTATTATCTATTGTGCCGATGCTATGGAGGTCTGTTCTGGTCTGAGACTGTGCGACTGGGCTGTACTCTGCGCTTACTTTCACGTTTCCTCGCGTCAAGCAGGCCCGAGAATTACAGACATTGGGTCAGGGAATTTTGAGCTACATTCTCAGGGGCACATCCAACTGGCTGAGGAAACTCAACTGTGTACTTCCAGTCTTCCCAAAATGAGCCCACAGCAAACTCAACTCAGGATAACCGCCGGTCATAGGCCCCCCAGAAAGAAAACGACAACAACAAAAAAGCTCAAGTTTATATGGCTTTTATTGGAATTGAACCTATGACATCCCAGCCGGGAAACCGCGACCCTAACCCACTACGCCAAGGCGGCTCGTGCCAGTAATAATTATGCATTTGTAATAGCACTCATTCGTTTGCACATGGATCAAAGAAAACGACAGGAAGCCGACTGTTTCTGATCATCAGCCATGACGAACGGCGAAGGATACATCGACACGCCATTGTGTTTTCTGTTCTTCCCTTCAGAATAATC
>JADBJO010022831.1:25000-27375 GCA_016801955.1 Conus betulinus
AGGGACAGAGACAAAGCAATGCCACCCGAATGCATGTGGCTGAAGCACGGTCGCACTAGTGGATGCATGAATACATATTAGTCGTAGTGAACGAAATTCTTTGAAAGAGAGAGAGAGAGAGAGAGAGAGAGAGAGAGAGAGAGAGAGAGACGACAGACAGACAGACAGACAGACAGACAGACAGACAGACAGACAATAATGACATACAGAACCAGACAGAAGAGAGAGAATGACAGACAGACACCAGACAGACACAGACAGACACAGACAGACACAGACAGACAGACAGACGGACGGACGGAAAAAAAGTTGTTTCCCCACGTCACTTGCTGAAGGATGGTCATTTTCGTTTCCTTTTTTCCTTTTCTTTTTTTAATTGAAGAACAACAACACACACAACAACAACAACAACAACAACACCACAACAACAACACAAACATGTTGGGAAAGGCACAGAGTGTGATGCAAAACGAGTGCTGTGACCTGTGTGGAAAAGATTGAACACAGTCTGAAGAAAACAGCCTGCACGTTGGCTCCCACTGGAGCCGAGAGACTGGAGACCTCAGCTGGCGCCGCCTAAGTGACAGCTGTCACTAATAGCACGTGCTCCTCGTACGGTGACGTAAAACCAAGAGAGCTACTCGCATATATGTGGGTCACGGCAAGTGACTCTTCCAATTTCAAAGTAAGGTTTTCTTGGGTGTTGAGTGGATGCAACAGCCACACCCCCAACCCCCCCCCCCCCCCCCCCTCCCCCCCCCCCCTCCCCCACACCAGCCTCCCCACACCTTCTTCTTCCCAATTCCATCACCCTTCGTTTTCTCTCGCCATAGTGAAATCCTTTTTTCATATCTTCATCATCTCACCATCCCCTCTACCACCACCTCACCAAAGAGGCTGCCCCCTCCCCTCCCCCTGACCCCACTTCCACTCTCTGTCTGTCTATCTGTCTGTCTGTCTGTCTGTCTGTCTGTCTGTCTCTCTCTCTCTCTCTCTCTCTCTCTCCTCTCTCTGCCTTCCTGTGTAAAAAAATTAATGTCCTTTTTTAAAAGAAAGGATTCTACCCTGGTGGCTGGACTGAATCGATTATTTTGCCCCTTTGTAAGAAAGGAAATACCAGTAATATCCGGGGAATTATCGTGGTATAAGTTTGTGTGATACAAGTAGTAAAGTATGTGGTATAATTATTAACAAACGCTTACAGGCCTGGGTAGCAGAACCTAATATGACTGGAGAATATCAGGCTGGGTTTAAAGCTGCTTACTCTACTATAGATTATTTGTTTACACCGCTGGTATGCGATCAAAAACAACTTTGTAAAATTCGAAAACTTTACGTTGCCTTTATCAATTTTGAGAAATGTTCTGATACTATTAATGGAGAATTTACTCTAACCTTTTTTGCTGAAAAATGGAACTAAAGGAAACTTTTTCGTTGTGTTAAAAGTATGCATATCAGTGTGAAGGCTTGTATTAGAAGTGGCGCTACTGTTACGAATCAGTTATCTTGCTCTCGTCTGGGGGTGAAGCAGGGAGACATCTGTAGTCCAATTCTTTTTTCATTATTTTATCAATGAATTGGCTGTAGAGATCATCAATAACGGCAGACATGGTGTCATGGTTTTCTGTTCGGGTTCGCTTGAATTGTTTATCCTGTTACGGTGGACGATGTTGTCCTTTCCGAGACTAGCGTTGGTTTGCAAACACGAACTGAATTTAACAGAGAGCATCCACTTCACTTTGTTTAAAGGTGAAAGGTAAGATATTGATAAGTAGTAATAGTTTGTTGCTGGTGTGTGTGTGCGTGGTGTGTGTGTGTGTTGTTTCCTGGGAGGAGAGAGAGAGAGAGAGAGAGAGAGAGGAGAGAGAGAGAGAGAGAGAGAGAGAGAGAGAGACAGATGAGTATTGATGGCAAGATGATGCCTTGTGGTGAATGACGCAATATGATGCCTAAGTGAATGCTAGAAGTACCTTTGTTTTTCAACAAGATTAAGTTTTAACGGTGGCATGTAGGGATTTTGCTAGCAAGGGCAAGAAAGGGCACTTTTTCAGTTTAAAAAATGCAGAGGTTACGTCCGTACACTAATTATTCTGTTGATCGTTTTTTTTTTTTCTAAACCGTTTTTGATGCTCAGATTACAGCCAATAACACAGTACGGTTCTGAACGATGGGGGATGGAAAAAGCTGCACAGTACTGTGAAAATGTCCCATTGTTTGCCGTTAAGAATTTTTGTCTTGTTGATATGCGACCCAAAATGATCTTGTGTATAATGAATTAGGCAGATTTCCAATCACTATTAACTCTAATGGTCGATGTATTCGCTACTGGTTACCGTTACTGCTACCAATGGATGACCACAGGCTACCAAAGAAAG
>JADBJO010022832.1:0-10000 GCA_016801955.1 Conus betulinus
TGGTTTGACTGGTTTCTGTGTGCACTATTTTCATTTTATGATATCAGTTATAGAAATTTGCTGGTTTCTGTGTGTACTGGTTTCTGTTTTTGATGTGAGTAAGGATCTGTATGCTTTCAGAACGCCCCATTTTTTCTGCCATGATGGGAGAAAGGGTTCGGCTGGCTTCTTAAGCTACCGTTTTTCCGTTGTCTGTCATGATGTTAAGGGATCTGGTGGAGTTTTAGATGCATCATGTCTGTCATAAAGCAAGTAAGGAGGTTTGGCTGGTTTCTGGATGGACCATTTTCTGTCATGATGGGTGTGAAAGGTTTTGCTGGTTTTTCCGGATGGGCTGCCGTCCGGCGTGATGAGAGTAATGGGTTTCGCTGGTTTGCGATGAACCATTTTCTGTCCTGGTGTGAGCAAGGACTTTATCTAGTTTCCGAGTCGACCATTTTCTATCATGACGCGAATAAGGAACTTGGCTTGTGTCTGGATGGACTCGTTTCTGTCTCTATAATATGACTAATGTTGGATGGGTCACTTTAGATCTTGACGTGATTAAGGGATTCAGGTTACTTCTCCATTGATAACTTTCATTTCATGTGTGAGCGGCGAAGACTAGTTTGTGGACTGACAATTTTGTGTCACTGTGTGAGCAGCATAGTTTGCATGTTTGTGGATGGTTCATTTCATGTCACAATGTGAGCAGTGTGTCAGCTTGGTTTGTTTCCTGTCAGCGTGACTGGTGTGTTCGGCTAGTTCGTGGGATGCGAAATGTCCCATCATTTTGCTAGTGGTGTGTTTTGGCTGATCTCGTAGAACAGTCAATATGTTCACTCGCTGTGTGAGTAGTATGCCCAGCATGTTTTCTGGATGGACCATTTTTTTGTGTCAATGTCTAACCAAAGCATTGAGTTTGTTTATGGTTGGAAGTAGCATCTTACGCTGCTGTGTAAGCTGACATTGGATGCGTTTGTGACTGGAGCTAACACTTAATGTCACTGTGTGAACTTTGAGTGAGCTTATGGATTCTATTACAGAATGAATAGAGTTTTTGACTGGTGTCAGGAGATTGACAATCTTTCGTCTGAGGGACAAAAAAGAACATACGCACGTTCAATACGATCTTCTCCCGTTTAACCCCTCACTCTTTCTTGACCATCAACGATATATTAGGCATCCCCCAGTCCTCGATACCATAAGGCAATTCTGATTCGGGAGCTGGAGGGTTAAACTCCATGTGCACCTTTGCTCCCCTCTCCCTGATCCCATCACCAGGGGCCCTATTCACCAGCCTGGCGCTCATTATTCTGTTCTTAGAGTTCATGGGTGGTAGCTCTGCCCGTACGTTTGGGCTTCTATGTTCGTTGGCCTTTTCCGTGGCATTGCACAGCAGGAGAGAAGGCGCTGGCATGAGACAGACGTTTTCACAAACCATCAGTCATGTACAACAGCCCTGTCTCCCCTGGTCAGCCGGCTCACAGGGAAAACACACTATAGCACTACGTACTGATGCTCATGCTCCATGATTGATTCTCTTCAGACCATTTCTGCTCGCTCGAGAGAGAGTGTGTATGCATGCGTGCGAGTGTGTGTGTGAGCGCACGCATCTAAGTGTGACTGTGTATGCATGTGTGCGGGAGCGCATGTGTGTGAGTATCTCTCTATCTCTGTGTGTCTGTGTGTGGATGTGTGTGCACGTGCGCGTGCTAGTATGTGGATATATATATATATATATATATATATATATATATATATATATATATATATATATATATATATATATATATATAATGCTGAACAATTAAGTAGTGGAACCAAGAGCAGACTAACAATTCTTCAGTCATTATAGTGATGACTTGGCAAAGATTTGAACTTTTAGAGAAAGAAATTGAAGATTAAGCAAAGGGGGGGGGGGGATACATAAAAAAATATGAGAAACCCTTCACCAGCTGTCTGAGGGAACCATCGTAATCTCCTTCGACGGCAGATTAGTTTTGTATTGCCTGCTCCTAGGCCTTTCTTTTCTGGATCGGACTCATCAGGGAGATACGGCTGATGGTGTCTGTGCTCTTGATGTCAAATAGAGACACACCACAGTCCATAATTTGGACATATTTCTGGAGATATATATATATATGTATCTTATCGATAGATGGATAGATAGATAGATAGATAGATAGATAGATCGATAGATAGATAGATAGATAGATAGATAACAATGTGTGTGTGTGTGTGTGTGTGTGTGTGTGTGTGTGTGTGTGTGTGTGTGTGTGTGTGCGTATGTTTTGTGTGAATGTGTGTGTGTGCGTGTGTGCGTGTGCGTGTGGTGTGTGTGTGTGTGGTGTGTGTGTGTGTGAGAGAGAGAGAGAGATATGTTCACGCAGTTCGGTTTGATATGTGTATGCCAGGCTTCTCCTTAGATTAGGTTCCTTGGAATTTTGTTGTTTTCTTATCATCATCATTATCACTATTATCATAATGATTGTTACTATTATTGTTATTATTAGTGTTATTATTATTATCAATGTTCTATACACACCTAACAGCACAGTAAGACACACAGGCATCAATATTCTATACACACCTGACAACACAGTAAGACACAGACATCAATGTTCCATACACACCTAACAACACAGTAAGACACACAGACGTCATGTCCTTACACTGCTAACAGCACAAGGAGATACACAGACAACAATGATCCATACCCCGCTAACCACACAGGAGACACTCAGATACCAACGTCCCATATTAATGCTAACAACACAGAAAACATGAAAAATGAATATTCGACCCCCTGCGTACAACTCAGCTAGGTACACAGAGAGACTTGGATACCCCTCCTCTGCGAACAATATGATGAGGAACACCGACAGATTGATATCAGTCCGCCACCCCACTGCACCCTCTGGTCTCAGTTCTCAACACCTGTCAGGCAACCCAGTCCTACCCTCACTCCATCTCTCACCCCTACAACGCTCCCTCCCTTTTTGCCTTCCTAACCCACCAGCCCTCCTCCTCCCGCCCTCAACAACTGAGACAGCAGTATCTGTGATTGTCAGATATCTGTCTGGGAAAAGCAGTAGGCGTCTTCGTTTCACCTGGTACTCCACTCATCGTTTATTTGCTGAAAACCCGATGGCTTTACCCACACATTTCCCTGTTGGCTGTCGACCAGCCACCCCAGGGGAACTCCAACTGCTGGAGAGAATTGCCATGCACCAGCATGCAAATCGATCTGAGCTGTCGCCAAAAGGCAGCAGCAGCACCGGCAGTGACAGCTCTCAATCCAGCTACGTGCAGTGTCAGCCAGTGCTCGAGACTCGTCCTGTACAGGATTGTGAATGGCTTCGTTCCGGAACTTTCAAGAGAGACACACAGCCTGAAGGACGCTGTATTACACAGATAATGCAGCTCCAGTTGTACGCTGAATCAGAGGCAAGATGGTCTTTAAGCTCAGCGTCGATACGAAGGATGAGTGAGGCTTCTTTTTTTCTCATTGTGCATGCGAGATTTGTCCAGACGTTACTGAAGCCCTGAAGACCATAATCAATGGAGAGAGAAAGAAAGAGGATAGAAAAAAAAATCCACTTTCCGAATGGGAACCTGTCTCAGTAATTGAAGTATCAGAAGTATGTAGAACGGATGCAGGTATGGAAAACAGGAGTTCAAAATGATTTCAATGCAAAGCAGAAAGTTGCTCCGTTGAAGAAATAGACATGTGTAGAGAAAAAAATAACACGTTTTTTGAACTCAAAAGAAAATTTTGTAGGAGGGAAGTGAAAGAGGAGGGCTAGAAAGGTATAGGCTGGTGGTCTCAGAGAGGTTTCTCTATTACCGTATTTCCTATGCTTTCCATTTCCATATCCATTACACATGGACTGAGATCAGAAAGATGTTTGTATGTTGGCTGTGGTCCAGATGTCCGAAGATTCTCTCTCTCTCTCTCTCTCTCTCTCTCTCTCTCTCCTCTCTCTCTCTCTCTCTCCTCTCTCTCATCTCTCTCTCTCTCTCTCTCTCTCTCTCTCTCTCTCTGAGCTCAAACCAAGGCTGTTGAGGCTTCCAGCGTCTTCCACAAGATTCGGATTGCTTGTGATAATTCATATCCCTGGTAAGAAGTCTAACTAGATGTATTTAATCTGTACAAGGATTTGAAATATTATGAACATATCCATATACCATACCTGACTGGAGGGGGTCGTCTTGAGTTTGAAGCTAGTTGGTTGAATGCGTCTTAAGACATGATTTGATCAGCTGATGCTGCTGAGGCTCTTGAATGAGATGACTCAAAGAAACTGCATATATGTACACACACATATGCAGTTGATAAATGTTGATTTATTTATATATATCAAAATAAATAATTAACATTTATTAATGATTAGGTGAACATCATCTCTGTCGGCAAATTTAGCAAACGCCGTGAAATAGTTTACATTTTATCTGATTCCCGTGAATATTCACTTTCAGTACAATATCACAATGCTTTCATTAAGCCTTAGGCTAATTTTCAGACAGAAAGTCTATTACTTACTCCAGGCGCGCGCAAACACACACACACACACACACACACACACACACACACACACACACACACACACACACACACACACACACACACACACACACACTGTTTCCTCGACACACACATAATGTTCCCCCGACCTCAGTCTCAGAATTCCCGCCATCTCCTGCTCAGCACTTGGAATGTTCCCCTGACCCTCTGCCTTATCCACAAAACCAGCAGGTTGTCAAACTAATTACAGCCGTGTTGAGAGAATGGGAAAAAAAAGAGAGATACAATGGGGTACGGACTGGCTTCCTCAGTTTATAACATGCTGAGTTTTCGTTCGTCAGGTAGAGGTGCTTGGAATTGTATTCGCGAACGAGATACAGAGAGATGAACAGGGAAGGAAGGAAAACGTGAGAGAGACAGAGAATGAGAGATAGATAGACTGACAGTCAAACAGATAGACAGACAGATAGACAGTCATGGAGATAGAAAGATGGTGAGAGGCTAGAAGAAGAAGAAGAAGAAGAAGAAGAAGAGAGAAGAAGAAGAAGAAGAAGAAGAAGATGAATGGTGAGGAGAAGGAGGGAGGAACAAGAGAAGCCGCAGCAGCAGAATAAGAACCGGAGTATCAGAGACAGAGTTCATTGGTAGAGGTTGTAAAGAAGGACGAGGATCAGAAAGGAGGATGAGAAGAGTGACAGGCAGCTGGAGAGAGAAGTGATGGAGACAGAATAGATAGCAGCAAAAGGCAGTAAATGTGCGTAAATGAATTGAGAAATAGAAGATATAAGCGGCACCAGAAAAACGACAAAGCGTACAGAAAAATATTATAAAACAAAACGGAGGAAAAGAAGAAAGATTAGAGAGAGAGAGGGATAAGATTAATGGAAATAATGATTTGATTCACCTGTCTTGCTATTGTCCGTCATAGAAGTAAGTGTGTTCGTTGATAAAGTCTCCTAAACAGTAAGTGTGTTCGTTGATAAAAGTCTCTCCTAAACATTATTTTTTTTATTTTTATTTTATTTTTTTTTTTTTTTTGCTGTCCCAACCTCTGCGCCACCTCAGAGCACTGCACCCACACCGCTCATTTCCGACACCCCGTCCACAGCCACAGCCCGGTCAGCCCCGCCGCAGCCCTGGCACCCGGTAATCCACAGGAAGCAGTCAATGTCAAGTCGTCAAGAGGCAACCCACCGGAGGAGACACTGCACTGTTGCCGAGTCACTTCACTAGTGTTCAGTGGCGACTGTTCTGATCTAACATACGCAGGACACCACCTACTAAGCCCCCTACTGACGACAATAATTGCTTGGTCGCGGAGCCGGCGTGAGTGAGCTCTCTCCTCCGGAGGGCGCCACCACGTCCATCCAGCGACAGCCCCCATGGACTCGCCGATACCGGTGACCCCGACGGAACCAATCCAAGGCCACAGATGTGGAGAGGACATCGAAATTGAGGTCACCATGAGAGCAGGGCATGAAGGGCCACAGAATTTGAGACATTTTTTTTTTATGCTGATCGATGAGAATGAGGATGATTAAGATGATGCTACGGATTTCCATTTCGGTCTGAGCTACATGACAGGGCTGTACTCTGCGCTTCCTTTCATAATATATCCCGGCGTCAACCAGGCCTGAGAGATACAGTACCTGCAGTGTTGGTCAGGAAATTTGAGCAACACTCTCAGAAACGCATCCATTAAGTGGATGAAACTCGACTGTGTGGTCCCAGTCTTCCCAACTGAGTCCGCAACAAAAAACTCAACTCTGGGTAGGAGCCGGTCGGGGCAGAAAAACCCACATGACTCTGATGGGATTCGAACCCACGATCTCCCAGCCAGGAGTCCGCGACGCTAACTACTTCGCCACGGCGGCTGGTCCTAAACATTATCTTGATAGGGTGTCTCCATTCTTCTTATTTTTCGTGTTGTATACCAACTGCTGTAAACTGTATCTGAGTAGAAGACCATTGCAAACATCTGGAACGGCAGAATCAGCTAGCTTAGTTCCGTCTGCTACATCACAGCTATGAGAATCACTACCCTTGGTTTACATGGCCAAGTTAAGAAATATGTTCACATGCACATGAATTCAAATGCCAATTTCACACTCTAGTGCACTTACGTTTCAATCTGTGTTGTACTCTAAAGTGACTTTCCTAAGGAAGAAAAAGGCTGTGTGCTAGTATGCAAAGTAAGAATGCATGATGGAACGAATATTCCTGCTTGTTGCCCTATCTATAAATCATTTGTCTTTTTTCTACAATTTTACCTGCTAAGATCCACGCTCAGAGTTTTTCCTCTGAATCCTGTGCCTTTTAGTTGTGTGGCCACCCCTTAATCCAATCTTTGATGTTCTAGACAAATCAAAGTTCATAAAAAAAGGTCTGTCGAAGGAAAGATGATAAATTCGTGAAACAGAGAATTCTTCACAACACCAGCATGCCAATAAAACATTTAGGTTTTGTCGTAGATTGTAGAAAGAAAAAGTAAGAAAGAAACCGGAAAAAACTACCCTACACTATGCTATTATAGTCCTTTTCCACATCTCAAAGAAATCATGTCAAGCTCATTCACCTACCCGAGGATTTTCCTTCACCCTGTCTCTTAATATCCAAAGAAGTAACCCCCAAATTACACAGGCTACATCAATAATGATTGCTCCGATTGTAACACTTAGAGAAAGACATCTCGGTCGCATATATCCTTGTGGCATTTACTTAAAAGCCAGAGCATCTCTAAGGAACTCAAATGCCATCAGATTTCACAGGAGGGACCAGTCATATATCCTGTTCCCTGTCACAAACCTTTTACCGTACGAAAGTGGCTGCTGAGAAGGCCTTTACGGTGGACAGCTTGATGTCACTGCTGTACGACACACATGATGTCAAGCCATGTTGCTAGATCACAGGACGACCTAAAGAGTAAAAATATATTCGTGTGTGTACGGAGAGGGACAACAATATGTTGGATGATGTGAAAAGGGTACAGGACATGTCTGTGAGACATTGAAAAGTGTGCATGGTCAGTGCGTCTGTCTCTGTGCGCGTGCGTGCGTTTGTGTGTGTGCGTGCGTGCGGACGCGTGTGTGTGTGTGTGTGTGTGTGTGTGTGTGTGTGTGTGTGTGTGTGTGTGTGTGTGTGTGTGTGTGTGTGTGTGTGTGAAAGAGAGAGACACTTATTGAACATGTGTGTATATATGTGCATATGTAAGTATGGTGTGTGTGTGTGTGTGTGTGTGTGGTGTGTGTGTGTGTGTGTGTGTGTGTGTGTGTGTGTGCGTGCGTATGTGTGTATGCGTGTGTGTGTGTGCGCGCGCGTGTGTGTGTGTGTGTGTGTGTGTGTGTGTGTGTGTGTGTGTGTGTGTGTGTGTGTGTGTGTGTGTGTGTGTGTGTGTGGTGTGTGCGTGTGTGTGCTTGTGTGTGTGTGTGCGTGTGTGCTTGTATGTGTGTGGGTGGGTGTGTGGGGGGGGTGTGGGTGTGGGTTTGGGTGTGTGAGTGTGGGTGTTTGGATGTGCGTGTGGATGTGGGTGTGGGTGTGGATGTGTGGGTGTAGGTGTGAGTGTGGTAGTGGTGTAGGTGTGGGTGGGTGTGGGTGCACGCCAATGTACGCCAACTCCTTTTGTTAATGGAATGAATTATTTTTTTAAACCGCCAAAGAAGAAAATTGCAGAAAAAGTCCGCTTTTCTCTTCCATCTTTGTCCCCCTCCTCCATCGTTTATTTTTCTGTCCCTTCTCTCTTCACCTCCAGCAGTTTGACACAGACATCAATGTTATTTTCACTGGTTACAACACAACGAGACACATAGACACCAATGTTCCATACCTGCTAACAAGACGCATTGAGATTGATGTACATAGTAGCACGCACAAAGATCAATATTTCATACACTGCTAACAATACGATTAAGTCTTATGCACATTTATGTCTAGACACACTTAACAACACAGTAAAACATACAGAGTATCAAAGTTCCACCCCCTTCTAACATATATTGTAGACACACACAAACATCAATTTACCTATATAAAAAAAAAAAAATGTGCGACGCACACACGCAAATGTCCCATACACTTCTACCAAGATGACAAGACTCGCAGAAACTCACTGCTAACAATACAGGAAGACATGTAAAAATTCATGTCCTACATACTGCTCGCAATACAGGAAGACATGGAAAAAAAAATTATGTCCCACACACTCTTAACAACACAGAAAGTCACGGAAAAATTCACGTCGCACACACTGCTAACAATGCAGTAAGACAGACAGAAAATGGTGTCCCATACATTGCAACAGCACAGGACAGGGCTATTCCACACCTTGTCGACAAGACAGTAGGACACACAATATCTATTTCTCATACAATGCTAATAACACAAGAAGACACACAGATTTGCGTTGATGTTCAACCCTCTGACCGCAACTCAGGTACAGAGTCAGCTATCAACGTTCCTTTCACTGCTAACAATACTGTACGTCACACTGACAGACATCACGTCTATGTAGGGTCACCACACCCAACTGTTCACTTTCTATTCTCGGTTCTCAACACCTCTTGCCCAGCCCCGTCCTACCCTCACCCTCTCCCACACCCACAACGTCCACCTTCCCGTTCTCACCCTTCTACCCTCCTCCTCCTGACCACTGCAGTGGGACAGTGATGTTTGTCATTGGCAGATGTCTGTTTGAGAAAACATAGCAGGCGTCTTCGTTCCAAATGGTTCTCCACTCATCGTTATTTGCTAAAATCTCTACGGCTTTACCCATACATTTCCTGCCGGCTGTCGACTAGCCACCCATGGGAACTCCACATGCAGGAGAGAATTGGCAAGCACGAGCATGCAAATCGATCTGAGCTGTCGCCAAAAGGCAGCAGCAGCACCGGCAGTGACAGCCCTCAAATCCAGTTACGTGCAGTGTCAGCCAGTGCTCGAGTCTCGTCCTGTACAGGATTGTGAGTGGCTTCGTTCTGAAACTTCCAGAAGAGACACACAGCCTAAAGACGCTGTATTACACAGATAAATGATGCTCCAGCCGTCTGCTGGGTCAGTTTCAAGATTGTCTTTAAGCTCAGTGTTAATACGAAGGATGCTCGTTGCTTCTTTTCCTTTTAGTGCATGCTTGATTTTCTCCAGACGTTACTGAAGTCTTGTAAATAATGGTCAGTAGGCAGAGAAAGAAAGTGAACCAAATATTGACCGTTTTCAATGAATAAGGAACTATCACAAATACGTAGAAGATTTCAAATACGGGAGTTCAGATCGATTTCAGATCGAAAGCACTTAGTTTTTTCGGTTTAAAAAAATAATCAGACGTGAAAGAGATCTAAAATAAACTTTTCTACTTTAGATCATGATATTATTTTGTTTTTTCACATTTTTCGTATTTCCTTAGGTAAAGCGGGACATGCTAGTCTAGAAAAGGCTGGTGCTGGCAGTCTCAGAGACATTCCACTATTACCGTCTATTCCTACCTTTTTGATTTTCACACAC
>JADBJO010022832.1:15000-27374 GCA_016801955.1 Conus betulinus
AAGCACTTAGTTTTTTCGGTTTAAAAAAAATAATCAGACGTGAAAGAGATCTAAAATTAACTTTCCTACTTTAGATCATGATATTTTTTTGTTTTTCACATTTTTCGTATTTCCTTAGGTAAAGCGGGACATGCTAGTCTAGAAAAAGGCTGGTGCTGGCAGTCTCAGAGACATTCCACTATTACCGTCTATTCCTACCTTTTTGATTTCCACACTTATTGACGTTTAATATCAATTTATGAATGGAGATCAGAAAGATATTGCTATGACAGAAATAAACCAGACACCGACGAATCTCTCTTTCTCTCTCTCTCTCTCTCTCTCCCTCCCTCTCTCTCTGTCTCTCCTCTCTCTGTCTCTCTCTCTCTGTCTCTCTCTCTCTCTCTCTCTTCTCTCTCTCCTCTCTCTCTCTCTCTCACACACACACACACCACACACACATTCAGATAGTCAGTGACTGTCTCTAGTGAGCATCTAATAAGATGCCTTCAGTTCTTGTCACAATCTGACTCGTTATAGACATATCCAGATTGAATCTGATCGGAGGAGGTCGCCTCGAGTCAGAAATTAGGTGGATGAGGGCATCTCCAGACATGGTTTGGTCAGCTGATGCTGCTGCTGAGTCTGTCAGGTAGGATTCAGTCAGTCAGTCTTCCCCTGACCGCTGGGGTCGTTGGGGGGACGTGATGAGGCAGCCGCCGTTTCTCTCCAAGCTCTTCTGTTGGTGGCTGTCGTGAGGAGATCTGGCATGGTCATTTTGGTCCATCGTCTGCGCCCTCCTTCAACGGTACCCTGAAGGATGGTTTTGGAGAGGGTGTTGTGACGAATGACGTGGCCAAACCATGCCATCTTCCGTCGTTTGACGGTTGCCAGAAGTGGTTCGTGGGGCCCAACTAGGTTAGTGACCAGGTTCCGCACATAATCATTGGTCTTGTGTTCTTTGTAGGAGATGCGGAGTAGTTTCCTCAGGCACCTGGTCTCAAACGCCTGGATTCTTCTTTCTGTTTCGGCCATCAGTGTCCATGTCTCGCAACCATATAGAGGATGATGGAGACCACTAGTGACTTGTAGAGCCGGAATTTTGTGTGGAATTTGATGTTGCTCTTCCACACTCTGTTCAGTCTGGCCATCGCTGCTGATGCGGAGTTGATCCTGATTCGGATTTCTGCCCTGAAGCTGGTCACTTTTTTCTTCCAGGGGTTCTCCATTCATGGTTATGTTGCCACTGCTGTTAGTCGTGCTGTTGACCAAGACGTTTGACTTCTCTGTGCTGACCTCCATGCCATAGCAGTCCTTGCTCTTGTGACAAGTCTGTAAGATCCAGGAGTTCGGTGTTGCTGCACCCAACTAGGATTACTCAAATGAAATGCTTCTAAATCAACAAATGCATACCAATGACTTGACAACCTTAGCGTCATCCCTGTCAGCAATTCATCTAGCAATCGCTAGAATTGAATGATTTTAATGTCATCTGCTTTCCATGGACATATACTTCAAGTTTTTATGTCACAACCTTTTCTGTACTCTGAGCTGACTTTTTTAGATGGACACGTCAGTCTGTTTTTAGACGCTCTTAGTGCAGAAATGGAGATTGTTGGCTAGCACTTCTGTCCATTAGAGCAGATCATTTTAGAGAGTGGTTCATGGCCACCATTGGGACATAGTTTATTTTTATACGCGCGCGCGCGCGCGCGTGCGCGCCCCACACACACACACACACACACACACACACACACACATTCCACACACATGCACACACAACACACACACACCACACATCACACACACCACACACACGCGCACCACACACATGCACACACACACCACACACACACACACACACACACACACACACACACACACACACACACACACACACACACACACACACACACACACACACACACACACCACACACACCACACACACACACACACACACACACACACACACACACACACACACACAACACACACAAGGTTCTCTCCCTGTCCTGTTCCCTCTCGACCTCAGTCCTCAGAATCTCAGCCATCTCCTGCTCAAGGCTTGTAATGGTGGTCGGTTCCCCCCCCCCCCCCCCCCCCCCCCCCCCCCCCCCCCCCACCACCACCCCTTATCCACGCGATCCTCACAAATCAGCAGGTTGTCAAAGAAATTATGAGCATGTTGAGAGATGAAAAAAGAACTATATCTGATAAAAATTGGGCACGCTTTGACTTCGCCACTTGATAGCATGCTGAGTCTCATTCATCCGGTAGAGTGCTTCGAATTTTATTCGCGAAGGAGAAGAGGATACATGAGGAGGAAAGGAATAAGGCACGAGAGAAAGAGAGAGAGAGAGAGAGAGAGAGAGAGAGAGAGAGAGACAGACAGACAGACAGACAGACAGACACGACAGACAGACGGAAACAGAGAGAGAGGGAGGGGGATCACAGTGGCAAAAGGATTGTGAGAGAGATTGAAGAAGAAGAAGAAGAAGAAGAAGAATGGGGAGGAGGAAGAGGGAGGAGATGAGAGACGAGAAGTAGAAGCAGCAGCCAAGCAGAAGAACCTGAGTATTCAATGATGATCAGAAGAAGAGCAGCAAGCCGCAACAGCTGGGAAAAGAGAAAAGTGAAAGTCAAATAGTAAATGTGTGCAAGAAGGTAATGGAGACATAAAGAACCCAAGGAATTATGAACAGCACAAGAAAAGATCAAGTGGAAAAAAAGAAGATAGAAGAAGAAGTAACGGTATAATATGAAAAAGGTGGAGAAGACAAAAAAGAAGTACCGTAAAATTCACGTCTCATTAAGACCCAAAAGAGATTTAGTAAAATTATTTTGATGCAGTCACCTTAATGTTACCATGATGAGGTTTTTCATTCTTAATGAATGTTAGAATGGTATACTCTCTGCCATAAATTGTATCACTGTCATCGCAAACATTTGAAATGTGAACGAAGTAAGCCAAGCTTAGATTTCTACATCAACAGCTTAAACACTCTTGCACTTTTTTTCACATGGTACTTTCACAATCAGATCTAAACATACATGTATTCAAGGAAGTTTACATTCTCGTGTATTTGAGCCACATATGAGTGTGTGTGTGTGTGTGTGTGTGTGTGTGTGTGTGTGTGGTGTGTGTGTGTGTGTGTGTGCATGCGTCCGTGCGTACGTGTGTGCGTGCTTGCTTGCATGCGTGCGTGTGGTGCATGCGTGCGTGCGTGCGTGCTTGCGCACGCGCGCGCGCGCGTCTGTGTGTGTGTGTGATGTGTGTGTCTACACGAATGTATGCCAGTTCTCTTTTTGTGAATGAAATGAGTTATTTCTAAAGGAAAAAGAAAATTGCCAAAAATAATGTGTTTAACAAATCATATGACGTACCCTGGCTTTCCCTCCCCTCCTGTGTCCATTGCCTTCTATCTTCACTCTCAACTTACATCAGTCTTGACACACAAATACCAATATTACTGTCTCTGGTAATAACACCATGAGACGACTAGAAATTAATGTTCCTTCCCCCGCTAAAAAAGACATTAAGGCGCATGGATAGCGATGTGCCCCCTCCATTTAGGACACAGTAGACACACAGACATCAACGTTTCAGACACTGCTCAGAACAGAGTAAGTTACGCAGAAATTGAGGTCCACAATCTGTTAACAACGCAGTAAACATTTCAACATCATTGTCCCATCCTGCGCTAACAACGCAGACATCATGTCGACCTACTGTGCTGACAACATAGTGAGACACTGACATTTTAATGTTCCATATGGTTTTCACAACGTGGGTAGACACAGAGAAATGTGTATCCCACACTGCTGACAATACAGGAAGACACACGGAAGTTCATATCGTACACACTGCTGACAATAGAGGAAGACACAGAAATGCATGTCCCATGCTCTGCTTAAAACAGAAAGATAGACAGATGTCGATGTTCCCACACGCTGCTAACAAACACAGAAAAGCACACAGACATTAATCTTCCATGCACTGGTAACAACACAGGACCACATACAGATTAGCATTAATGTTGGACTGTTTGCCCACAGCTCAGGCAGAAACTCAACCAGTCATCAAAGTTCCCTCCACTGCTCCCAATACTAAGTCGCACCAACAGACATCATGTATCAATGCAAGGCCACCACCACCAGGTTACTCCTTATCTCTCGTTGTCAATACCTCTCAGCCACCTCAATCCTACACTCATTTCCTCTCTAACCCTTCAGAACGCCACACCCCTCCCCCTTCCTTCCTAACCCTCCTACACCTCCCTCTTCCCGCCCCTTCCTCTTGCAGTGAGAAAGTAATGTTTGTGATTGTCAGATATCTGTCTGAGAAAAAACATAGCAGGCGTCTTGGTTCCACCTGGTACTCCACTCGTCCTTATTTTGCTGAAAACCCCGATGGCTTTTTATCCATACATTTCCTGCTGGCTGGCGACTAGCCATCCCATGGGAACTCCAGCTGCTGGAGAGAATTGCCATGCACGAGCATGCAAATCGATCTGAGCTGTCGCTAAAAGGCAGCAGCAGCACCGGCAGTGACAGCTCTCAAATCCAGCTACGTGCAGTGTCAGCCAGTGCTCGAGCCTCGTCCTGTACAGGATTGTGAGTGGCTTCGTTCTGAAACTTTCAAGAGAGACATGGCCTGAGGGATGATGTATTATACAACCAGGAAGCTCCAGCCATGTGCTGAATCAGATTGTCTTTAACTCAGCGACAATACGAAGGATGAGTGATCTCTTTTCCTATCATGCATGCATGATTTCCACCAGACGTTATTGAAGTCTTGAAGACCATGATCAAAAAGCGCAGAAAGACAGAAAAGAAATGAGAAAAAAGCTCCTTTCCAAAGCGGTACCTGTGTCAGTTATAGAACTGTCAGATGTACGTATGAAGGATGCAGATATTAAGTACAGAAGTACAAAATGTTTTCAACGCAACGCACAAATCGTTCTATTTATGAAGTAAGAACGAGTGAAAAGGAAGTAATTTTTTTTTTTTTCTGGTTAACATTTTTTTTTCTGGGGGATGGGGCGGGGGGGCGGGGGGGTGGGGGGGGGGGGGATGGGGGGCGGGTGGGGGGGGGGGGGGGGGGGGGGGGGGGGGCCACGGGTGGGGGGGGAAGGGGGGTTGGGGTGAAAGGAAGGGTGGGGGGGGTGGTGGAAGGGTGTGTGGGGGGGGGGGTGGCGTATTCGAAGACTTTCCCATATTACCGTCTTTTTCCTATGCTTTCGATTTCCATGCCCATTGACGTTTTTAGATAAGTTCATTGATTGAAATCAGAAGGGTACTTCCTTCAGCTATGGTTCAGAAGTTCGAAGATCTCTCTCTCTCTCTCCTCTCTCTCTCTCTCTCTCTCTCTCGTCTTTCTCTCTCTCCGATCTCTCTCTCTCTCTCTCTCCTCTCTCTCCTCTCTCTCTCCTCTCTCGCTCTTCTCTTCTCTCTCTCTCTCTCTCCTCTCCTCCCTCGGTCTCTCTCTCTCTCTCTTCTCTCTCTTCTTCGACCAAATCCAGACTACAGGTCAGGAGCATATTTCACAAGATTTTCATTGCTAATGACTGTTTTCTTGTGACAGGTCTGATTAATTGCATTCATTGTGTCATGCTCTGATTGCTTAAGGACATATCCAGATACGGATCAGACTGGAGAAGGTCGTGTCCAGTCAGAAATTAGTCGTTGAGGGCATATCAAAAGAGGGTTTTCGTCAGCTGATGGTAACGAGTCTCTCGACTGAGATCACTCTCAGAAATTGCATGTAAGTTAATGTATTTGTCTTAATAACCTGATTAGTGGAGCGTCCACCTTTTTGAGTAAAGCTAGCGATCGTTGTGGAATTATTTCCATTTCCATTCTCCTATGAATGTTTCGCTTTTAGTTCTAGGTCACAATACTTTCTGTGTGCCTTGGGCTGACTTTAGGATGGACTAGTATATCCCTGCATTCAGACACTCTTAGTCTAGAAATGGGGCTGCTGATTAACACTTCAGTGAATGATGGTTAGAACATTCTAGATATGAAGTTCAGGTCTGGTATGGGGACAGATTTGTTCACTTTTCATTCAAACGCTACACACACACACACACACACACACACACACACACACAACACACACACACACACACACACACACACACACATCCCCTCCCTATCTAGTTCCCCCCCAACCTCAGTCTCAGAATCGCCGCCATCTCCTGCTCAGCACTTGTTATGGTCCCAATGACCCCCTCCCTTATCCCACGTGGTCGTCACAAAACCAGCAGGTTGTCAAAGACATTACAGGATGAAAAGAAAGCCCTGATAAAATGGGGTACGCTTTGACTTGCTCGGTTGATAAGCTGCTGAGTTGCATTCGTCGTGCAGGGGTGCTTTTAAATTCTATTCAAGGAGGAGAAAAAGCAGGATGAGGAGGAAGGATAGGGAAGAGCGAGAGAGAGAGAGACAAAGAGAGAGAGAGAGAGAGAGAGAGAGAGAGAGACAGACAGACAGACAGACAGAAGAAAATGAGGGAGAATGAAAGACAGACTGACAAACAGAAAGACAAAGAAATACAGAGACAGGCAGCCACTCAGACAGAGTCACGGATATGGAAAGAGGGTGGCAGACAAGAAGAAGAAGAAGAAGAAGAAAGAAGAAGAAGAAGAAGAAGAAGAAGAAGAAGATGATGATGATGATGATGATGATGATGATGATGATGATGATGATGATGAAGAGGCGAAGGAGGGGTAGCATGAGCAGCAGAAGTGCCCGAGAATCTCAGTTCGAATGTATTTTTCAAAGCTTATACAGAAGAGAAAGCGTAAGCAAGGATGAAAAGAAGAAAAGCAACAAGCAGCAAGTAGATGGAGAGAGCAGTAAGAATCTTGGACCATCTAGGCAGCGAAGGACGGTTAATGTGCCTACAGCAAATGGGAAACAGAAGATTGATATTCAACCGGAGGATTTACGAATGATACAAAAGACAAACGACATAAGAAAAGGAGGTACAAGAAGAACGAGTACAAAAATGAGGGACTCAACATTTCTTCTCTTCCACAGACTCCCTTCCTCATCCATGCGATTCTTAACAGAACTATGAGGTTATCAAAGAAATTACAGCCATGTTGATAGGATATTAAAATGGGGTACGTTTTGACTTCCTCAGCAGATAACACGCTGATTTTTGTTGATCAGGTGAAGGTTTTGGAATCGTATTCGTGGAGGAGAAAGAGAGATAAATGGCTCAGAGAGAGAGAGAGAGGAGAGAGAGGAGAGAGAGAGAGAGAGAGAGAGAGAGAGAGAGAGAGAGAGAGAGACAGACAGACAGACAGACAGAGAGAATGAGACAGAGACAGAGATACATTGAGACAAACAGAAACACACACACACAGACACACAGACTAGATAGAATCACAAAGACAGGTGGTAAAGGAGGAGGAGGAGGACGAGGAGGAGGAGGAGGAGGAGAAGAAGAAGAGAAGAAGAAGAAGAAGAAGAAGAAGAAGAAGAAACAAGAACCAGAACAAGAAGAAAAGAAGAAGGAAAGGGTGGGCAAAGAAGGAAGAGAAGCAGCAGCAGAAGAAAAACCTGAGTATCAGGGACACCATGCATTTTTAAAACGTTATACAGAGAAGAAAATAATAAGAAAGGATTATAGGAAGAACAAATCAACAAGCAGCAAGTATCTGAAGAGAGTAAAAGGGAGAGAGAGGATAGACATTAACAAAGGGCAGCGAATGTTCATGAAGAAAGTAGAGAGAGAGAAGAGCTAAAGTGAAACAGAGGAATGACAAAGGCTAGAAAAGTTCTTATGGGACATAAGGGAATTTGTGGCGGAGTGCGATTATTCCGGTATTTTCCGGTAAGACAAAAGTCTTCACACATGTCAGGCATGCGCAAAAGCACTTCCCTTTTCGACGTATGTCAGGCATGCGTAAAAGCACTTCCTTTTCGAGTAACACGCTAGCAGTGAAGACGCACTCTCTGCTCCACGAAAAAATTGCAAGGTAAGATCCGCATCCATCAGGGGCCTATACACTGCCTAACATGCCTCATGTCTTGTTACTAGGTCATTCCATCATCAAACGTTTTGCTGAGCACATTTATGATGCAGATGATGTGCGTTTGAACGCAAATATTAAGTTGCAAGACACTTGCTCTGTGGAGATGGTAGGCAGAGCCGGACTAACGGTACACGGTCTTCTGCGCGATAAAAAAACACTCCCAGGCATAATGAATAGTCTTAAACGCCAACGTAACATCATCTTCCTTCAGATAGGAGGCAACGATTACAGGCTTGGAACAAACACACGCGCAATACAATATCTTTGTGTCATGTGTTGCATGTATGTGAGAAAGCGTGAAAGAGAAAGCATGTTGATTAGGTGGTGAGTGAAGATGGGTGAGGAGATGAAAGAGAACAGTTATCAATTGCCATGGGACCTAACAAGAAGCATCAGCCACAAAGAAAACAAATGCAGTAAGGGAGGTAAAAGGAGAAAGAGTACAAAACGAGGTAGACAAATTGAACAGAAATGAGGGCTTAATCCTCTAGTCTCTTCAAAACCAGTCCAAGATATAAGTGTGTACCTCGACATAGTCTCTCTAAGATCATCATGATCAGGTCTCTTCCGCTCTTAATCTATCTCAGAATTCTATATCAGCTGCTGTAAACTAGATCTGAATATACAATCATTGCAGACAACTATAGTTGCAGAATCAGCGAACCGATTTTAGATTGCTACATCAACAACACTAATCATCAGCCTCGTTTTGCTCAATTAGTTTGAAAAGCATGTTGACCTGCACATCCATTCAAATACAAAGTGTACATTCTCGTGCACTTACTTCTGGGCCTGTCTCTAAAGTGTTTTCCCGTGTGACAAACACACACACAAACAAGCAATGCTGTATACTAATACGTATAGTGTGAATGCATGCTGAAGCAAACATTCTTGCTTGCTGTCCCATCTATAAATCATTGGTTTTTGTTTTGTCTGCTAAAAGTTCTTGCTCAGTGTTTTTCTTGTGTATCTTGTTTCATCTACATGTCTGCCCACCCTACAAATAATTGTTATGTTCTGGACCAACTGAAGTTCATACAAATGGTCTGTATGAAAAAGGATGATAAATTCGTGAAAAGACAGAACCATTCAAAACTCCAGTATAGCAATGAAACATTAATGTTCTGTCAATTCAATTTCAGAAAAAAAAAGAAACAAAACATTGGGAACACTATTGTATACTATGCTGTCGCAGTCCTTTTCCACAAATCACGCTCAAACCCATTTATCTTCTTTGAGATTTCTTTTCAATCGTGTCTCTTAGTAACCAGAGAAGGAATCTAAAATTACAGTGCTACTTCAGTAATGACTGCCCCTAAAACAACACATAGATAAATAGATCTCCATCCTGTATAACTGTGTGCCATTTATTTAAATGTCAGGCCATTTCTAAGGAACTCACACATAGCATCAGATTTCAGAGGAGGGGCTGATCATAGATCCTGTTCCTCGCCGCGAATCTTTTACTGTATGAGTGGTGTTTTGATAGACTTTTACAGTGGACAGTTTGATGTCTCTGGTTTACGACACCTTTGATGTCAAGCATTATTGTTATATGACTGGATGATCTTATTTTTTTGGGGGATGTTTATATATTGAGGGGGACAAATATGGGTAGGTATGGTGTAAAAAATTTGTAAAATGCATTGTCTTTGAGTTCAATCGTTAAAAGTGCGTGGTGTGTGTGTGTGTGTGTGTGTGTTGTGTTGTGTGTGTGTGTGTGTGTGTGTGTGTGTGTGTGTGTGTGTGTGTGTGTGTGTGTGTGTGTGTGTGGTGTGTGGTGTCTGTCTGTCTGTCTGTCATCTGTGTGTGTCTGTGTCTGTGTCCGTGTGTGTGCGTGTGTGTGCGTGCGCACGCGCACGCATGTGTGTGTGTGTGTTTGTGTTTGTGAGAGAGAGAGACGAGGAGAGAGAGAGAGAGAGAGGAGAGCGAGAGAGAGAGAGAGAGAGAGAGAGAGAGAGAGAACACATAAAATACTGATTTGTTGTAATGAATGGTGCAATTGTTTTCAAACAAAACAGAAAATTGCCAAAGACAATAATGAAAAACATCCATTACTTTTCTCCAACCTCTCCCTTCCCCTCTCACATCCTTTACCTTTATTTGGTCTTCTCTCTCTGTCCCCAGCTGACAACACCGCTTGACTCGCAGACATCGACGTTACCTTCTCTGCTCACCACTGAATGAGATGCATAGACATTAACAATCCATCTCCTGCTGACTAGACAGTGAGATGCATAGACATTGATGTTCTATCCTCCATTGACATCATAGTAAGACACACAGACACCAATGCTCCGTACGCACACAAGACATTTACATCATAGTAAGACACACAGACATAATGCTCCGTACGCACACAGACATTTACACTCCTTATTCAGCTAACAGCACAATAAGACACACAGACTTTAGTGTCTATACTCTATTAACAACACGGTCAAAAAGGCAGGCATTGTTGTTGTTCCATTCCCTGGTAGCCCACAGTTTAATACAAACACACCAATGTCACCAACTTTGCTGACAAAACACATTGAGAGAGGACAGACGCTAATGTTCCAGACACTGTGAACAACGTGCCAGACACACAGCCATTCATATCTCGACACTCCTAATAATGCAGGAAGAGAACATGTCACATACAGTGCTAACAACGCAGTAAAACACAAAAATTCACATCCTGAATACTGCTAACAATTCAGAAAGATACAAAGAAATCCATGTCATATACACTACTACACTACTTGAAGACACACAGACACCAATATTCTATACTAGGCTAACGACACAGGAAGACACACAGACATCAATATTCTGTACTGGGCTAACGACACAGGAAGACACACAGACATCGATTGTCCCATACATGGTCACAAAAACACAGGAAGATACAAACATCAATGTTCCATACGTTGCTATTATCACAGGAAGAACACACAGACATCAATGTTCCATACGTTGTTATTATCACAGGAAGACACACAGACATCAATGCTCCATACGTTGCTATCATCACAGGAAGACGCACAGACAGACTCAATGCTCCATACGTTGCTATTATCACAGGAAGACACACAGACATCAATGGTTCATGCGCTGGCACTGCAAACAACAGAAGAAGACACACGGATATCAATGTCCATGTAATGTGCTAACAACATAGGAAGACACACTGACTAAAATTAATGTTCGACCCTCTGCCAACGACACAGACAGATACACAGAGAGACGTCAACGCTCCCTCCTCTGCTAACAATACAGTAAGGACCCCACCGACACATCAATACATCAATGACAGTCCACCAGACCTTACTTTCACCCTGTAGTCTCGATTCTCAACACCTCTCAGCCACCTCACGTCCTACCCCTTACTCACCCTCTCACACCCCCACGACGCGCGCTCACTCCCTCCCCTCCCCTCTTCCCTTCCGAATCCTCCCGACCCCCCCTCACCCCCACCCACCGCGGTGAGACAATAATACCGGTAATTGTCAGATACCTGTCTGGGGGAAAATATAGCAGGCGTCTTCGTTCCACCTGGTTCTCCACTCATCGTTTATTTGCTGAAACCTCTGAGGCTTTACCCATATATTACCCCTGTTGGCTGTCAACCAGCTATCCCATGGGAACTCCAAACTGCTGGAGAGGATTGCAATGCTGAGCATGCCAAATCGATCTGAGCTGTCGCCAAAAGGCAGCAGCACAACCGGCAGTGACAAGCCCTCAAATCCAGCTACGTGCAGTGTCAGCCAGTGCTCGAGACTCGTCCTGTACAGGATTGTGAGTGGCTTCGTTCTGAAAACTTTCAAAAGAGACGCACAGCCTGAAGGACGCTGTGTTACACAGATAATGAAAGCTCCAGCCGCACGCTGAATCAGAAGCAAGACTTCTTGAAGCTCAGCGTCAATACGAAGGATGAGTGAGGCTTCTTCCTAATTGAGCATGCCTATGATTTCACCCGGGACGTTACCGAAGTCCCTTGAAGATCCGTTCAATGAACAGAGACAAGAAAAAAAATGACAAAAAAAGGCCACTATCAATGAAGGAACCATCAGAAATATGTAGAAGGGATGCAGATATTGTACTTGGAAGTTCAAATCTTACAAATTTTAAGCACGCTATCTGCCAGTTACGGGAGTTCAAATCAATTTCAACGCCAAGCGCAAAGCTGGTCGTGTTCAAGAAATAATCAGATGTAACAGAGGGGTTTTTTTTTTACTCAACATCATGATATCTTTTTTTTATCTCTTCCTACGGGGCAAGGGGAGAGAAGAGGCTTAGAAATGGTGGGGCTGCAGTCCTTGAAGACGTTCCTTATTATCGTCCTATTTCCTATGCCCTTGGA
>JADBJO010022833.1:0-27372 GCA_016801955.1 Conus betulinus
GGTCTGGTGGTGTGATGTTTCTTGCAAGCTCGGCTTCGTTATGGATCTGGAAGTACCGCAGAGAGAGAAGGAACATAATCGGATCCGCCCTCATGTTCTCCTATCTGGTTCGCACTTCCCTGCCCTTACCAACCAAGAGACAGCGCCCACGCGAGCCCAGCACGCAGCCAGCAGTCCCCATTCTACTACTTTTCTAGCTCCCCTCCCTCCTCCCCTGTTCCCGCCCTGCTCTCCCCCGTATCACTCCACAGTTACAGGGTCGTCTGATATTCCATTGTTTAGATTCACAGTAAACGAAGTAGTATGAATCAGATTCACGATTGCTGCTAAGCTAAAAACTTTGGAGCTGGGACCGGAGCTCTGTCCCTTTGGAGGTTGGAGTGTGGATACGAGAGATCGTCTCTTTTGCCAACAGTTTAGGATAGAAGAGGTTCCAGAAGGTGGCAAAATGTGTACAAGAGCAAAGACAAGTGCCACTTTGTGTGGCGCCTAAAGAGTTTTTGCAGCGCATAACTCTCTTTGCTCATTTGTTAGGGCGAGAAACAAACTCCTCATCACAAATGGAATCCATAACATTCTCTCATTTTCATGCCATCGTGCACATCCCTATGCAAAAACCAAAAAGGGGGGGGGGGAGGGGGAAGAAGAGTCTTCCTGCTCAGGCCCAAATGCTATGATCTGGTGTCTATGGCTGGCAGCCGTGCTCTTCCCTCCCACGTCACGTCTTAAACGCTTGTGTAGAGTTCATCTGTCCAATGTTGTTCGACATTGCATGCAAGAGGTCAAAGTGGACAGCAAGTCCCGTACAGGGAGATGCTGCCCCCTCTATTGCTTTTATTCTCCCTGGGCAGTTATTGTCATGGGTAAAGGGTGTGCTTAGAACATCTTGGGGCATGTCTCCGCTCAAGCTAGGGGCACCTTGGGACACTTCTGAAGTGACTTGCTAGGGCAGCGGTGCAGGGTCTCTTCTCTCAGGCCGGGTTGCCTCAGCCTCATGGTGTCTCAAAAAAAAACTCCTGTGATGACTTCGTGGTGTTGGTAGGGCATGGGTCAGGACAAATCTGGATGTGGGCTGGGTATGAAGGGAGCCAGACTACTACAAGCGGTTCTACTGGGAGGAACATATACTCAATTACTGGGAGGACTACTATAAGATGCAGATTTACAAGCAACGAGAAAATGCAAGATAAATAAAGTCAGGTGTGAAGCGCCATTGTATGAAATAGTTCATAAAATGAGTCATGTTCCATAGCAAAGGCAGATCTAGCCAGCCGCTTTGTCAATCCTATCTGAGGGGGCTTAACATTGTAAAGTGATGAGTAGAATGTGTTACAAGTTGATGTTATGATATTCACGCTGAACGAGTGGAAGTATGGCCTTGACCTCAAAACCCGGGCCTTAGATGCGGACTCAAAAAAAAAATCAAATGGCGGACATACACACAAACTCCATCTACTCCTCTGTTGCTTGGGTTAGCATGGGATTAATACTTGTTCTGTTGCACTGTAGGTGAGGCGTCTGGGGAGGGGCAAGTAATGTAGCCTGTCGTAGCCTGCTAGTCCGCAGTTACTTAGAGATAATGATGAAGTTGTATGTGTGATGCATAGGCACTGAGCCTTGGCATGGATTCACTGTGTAATCGTGTGAACCTATTCATGCATGTTCAGCGACGTAGCTGGGGCTTAACGTGGCCATACATGTTGAGCCATCTGATCAACAGACATCATGCTATGGAACCATCACGGGCTTCTTGTGAACGAGTGTGAAAAAAGTTGGGATAACTTCACTGCGATGACAGGCTGAGGCGTTTGATGTAAAGTTCTTTCAATACTCCAACGTCTTTTCATTCAACTATATATGCGACTCAGCCAACTCGTTTCTCTGAACTGCTATGGCAGTTCTGGCTGCACTTTACTTTTACGTCGGTGTAGGTTGTTAAGGCGTGGTATAGACCTAGGACAGCATGAGCAGCAGCCTCAGTCCGTGTATTATTATCCATTCTATGGATGTATCCAGCATGTCAAGTAGGTAAGGGGCAAGAAGGGTGACTTTTCGCGCTAGCATCAGCTCACTATCGCATGACACTTTGATCTATTCCAGAGTAAAGTATGGTTGGCACTATTTGTAAATAGCTGGGGTCAAACAGCCTGAGTCAACCTATGACATATGTATGTGTATTTATGTGTGTTTATGTGTGTTTGTGCTTGTGTGTGTGTGTGTGGTCTGGTTCAAGATTTTTTATACGGGCACCAAGTGGGTCACTGGGGGTGGGGGGGGGGGAAGATGCTGCGAATCATCTTTTTTGTGGATTATGATGTGGTGCACTTCTTGCCCATGCATAATCAATTTGACTATTTGGCTATTTTCAGTACATCATAATCGTTACATTGAGAAGGATACCAGTAATACATGTCAGAAAATGGTACCGCTGAAGGATGAAAACCAGAAGTGTGGATTCTTGTAAGAATGATTTATGCCTTTTGTTTGGGATTTTGGCACAGTGTTTGTGGGATTCGCATGAATGTGAAATGTGTTAAATATATGATGGTTCTACAATGATTAAAGTTGCTCGTACCCTGAGAGCCAGGAGAGAATCTTGTTGTCATGTGGCTCTAAAGGCGAAGGGAAAAGCGTTTATTTACGGTGAACCGTTCTTCTCTTTTCGTTTTCTCAGGTTTAGCAGCAGTGTCCATTCGTGAATAATACACGTAGAAATGTTGTTGGACAAGTTATCGGTCTACTATGCTGTGTAGGAAAAGCATATGGATTAATTCCATGCGAAAAATTGACTGAGGGCATGGGCCTCTTGATGTACAGGTGAGATACTTGATCATATTTAATAGTGGAAGTATATGTAAGCTAGCTTATACACATGTATATATGTATTACATACATGTGATTAATAGTTTGGTGGTCTTTGCTTTTCTGGCAAAATTTATAAAAGAATGGTCTGGTCATCACGAAGTACACAACACTGCTCACTTAAGAGAGTGGAGATGATGATGGTGTCAGTTCCTAAGAATTTTTTTGTTAGTTAAGTATTTTGAATGATCCGAGTGATTTCACATTTTTTGTTGTTGTCGTATGTTCGGCCCTTTCAGTTGGCATTTGTCGGTCAGTGTATTGATTCTTTTAATCATGACATGACCTTGAGCCGGATTAAATGTGGGGAAAACGGTAAATTTAAAAATTGTTTAACTTTCTGACACAGTATATGTTTTTTGGTGGTGGGTGTTTTTTGTTTGGTTTTGGCATATATTTATTATGAATTAAAGATTGTTATCTGTACAAAATGAGCCCAGCAAACTGAATAATTGTCTCCTCTATGTCTGGAATTGGTCTTTTGAAAGTCTTCCGGCCCTCGTATGTTGACGCTGTTTCATTCCTATGCCGGCCTTTTCCACTTTTCACTCCACCTCCTGATGAAAAGATGAGCAAGGGAAATAATTTTAAAAAAAAAAACTGTGATTTTTTTGGGGGGTTACATCCCACTACTGCTTTGGGCTTGCTCGATAGTTTCTGAGTAGGAAATGTTCATGTGATGTTGACTGGCAGCACTGGCTAACATATCTATGTTCAAGCATTTCTTTCTCTTCAATTGGTAGTGTTTCTGTGTCACACTGGCTGCTTATGCGTATCATCTACCCCCCCCCCCCTCCCCCCCCCCCCCCAAAAAAAAAAAACCACACACACACACACACCACAGACTGTCGCATTCCCACAATAAGAGGGAACACCCTTATCCACAGTTAGTATGCTCCATGAATCTCCCAGAGATGTGTGAGGGTGAAGATAGTGTCTCCAGCATTCACTAGGTAGAAGTCCAATGCATGCATTGAAGGCATTCACCACTTCCTGCAGATCTGATTGGCTTTGTCTCAACCTCCTATCTGATGAGTTGGCTTGTCTGTTTTGCTGCTTGTAATGGCTGTTAGTGTTCAAAAACTTTGAAACGGGATTTTGAAGCACACACATCACACATGGTTTGCTCATGGATGGAAGCTATTTGCAGGCAGTGGGCAATAAAAACAGCCGACATCATCAAGCTGGTATGCATGTGACCTCACAGAGTGTGGCCCAAACACGCCGAAAGCATCAGGCTGGCATACATGGTGACCTGATAGTGCAGCCCAAAACAGCCGACAGCATCAGGCTGGCATACATGGTGACCTAAGAGTGCTGCCCAAACCAGCCAACGGTATCAGTCTGTCATACATGGTGACCTCGAGAGTGCGGCCCAAACAGCAGACAGCATCAAGCTGGCATACATGGTGACCTTAAAATGCCTGCCCCAAACAGCAGACAGCATCAGCTGGGCATACATGGTGACCTGAGAGTGCAGCCCAAACAGCTGACAGCATCAGCTGGCAATACATGGGTGACCTTAAAATGCTGCCCCAAACATTTGACAGCATCGGGCTGGCATACATGGTGACCCTTAAAATGCTGCCCAAAAAGCCAAACAGCATCAGGCTGGCGTACATGGTGACCTTAACATGCTGCCCAAAACAGCCGACAGCACCGGGCTGGTCATACATGGTGACCTGAGAGTTGCCGTCCAAACAGCCGCACATGCATTGGGCTGGCATACATGGTGACCTGAGAGTGCGGCCCAAACAGCCAACAGCAATCAGGCTTGTGTCATACATGGTGACCTGAGAGTTGGCGGCCCAAACAGGCCACTTGAACAACATTTTGGGGTCGGAAGAGACTCAGTTGGGCAGAGTGACACGACTCATGATTCTGGCGATCCTGGGGTTGCAGGTTCGAATCTCCACTGGGCTATTTCAGTAGTGGGGGATTTGGGATTTTCCCTGGAGATAACATTCGTCTTCTGATCTCCATTCCAACAATAAAGTCCTCGAATGAGACTTTAAACGGAGGTTCCGTGTCGTGAACGCATGCATAACATCTTGCACACCCGTAAATCCCATTACTAATTTTCGGAAGAGGAAGGCCAGATTTGGCCATTGGCATGGATGACATGTTACACCATGGCTGTCACTGAAAGGATGGAAGAATCAACTGTAACAGAGAGCATCCTTATATTTGCACTGAATGACAGAGGAAATAACAGAATGTAGCGCCTGGCAGGCGCAGCTCTCTTCGGCTCGCTACCCAGGTAGGCAGCACCCGTTGTGTAAACACGAGCATGGATTGTAATGCAAGACCGCTTTGGTGTCCCCCCTAGTCCCAAGGATAGGTGCTATATAAGTTACTCTTAATAAAATAATAATAAATGAATATAATAATTTTCTTGTGGCATGAGTGACTGGTGCAAAGAGAGTAGTTAGTGGCCGGTGTGAGAAAGAAGAAGGCGACACTGACCAAAAGCAGATAGCTTGGGAAAGACAGTGAAATGCTGTATCCTCTTCCTTCAACACCTCTCATCTCCTTAAAACTTCTGGGATTGTTAAACCTCTTTTTGAAATCCTTGAATCCTATTGAACTGGAAGACATCCAAAATTCATTCTGGAAACTTCCATGCAAAGCCCTTGAAATGGAAGAAATTCCGTGTCTGGTGGGACACTTGTTCAAACTCCCTTGAAATGAAAGAAATTCGTGTCTGTGAGGAAAATGCTTTGAAAATGGAAGAAATTCAGTGTCTGTGATGAAAATTCTTTGAAAATGGAAGAAAATTCTGTGTGAAAATTCTTGACCGAAATGTCTTTGAAAAATGGAAGGAAATTCCGTGTCTGTGGGGAAAATGCTTTGAAAATGGAAAAGAAATTCAGTGTCTGTGAGGAAACAATGCTTTGAAAATGGAAGAAATTCAAGCATCTAGAAGGAATGTTGTTGAAAATACATGTAGTAGCACAACAGATATTCCACTGAAGTAATAGAATGGTTTGTGTTGGAAACAGCAGTGTGAAGTATGTGCTTTAGATTTTGTTGCTAACTGTTGTGTGTGTGTGTGGTCGTGTGTGGGTGAGAGTCTTGTGTCCTAGTGTTGAGAACTCTGTATCTGCATGTGTTCTGTGTTTGTGTGTGCTTGTGTAGAGATTGCTTTTTTCATGTATAACTCAACGGATTGAGCATTTTCTCATATTTGTGGCTGTCCTGAAGTCTCAAACTTTTTGCTTCAAAAAACTCCTTGAACATCCCAGCAATTATTCGTTGTAAACCGGCACCCGTCCACATATCTGCATGTTTGTGCAACAATTGGATGATCACAATATGCTGCTATGGTCCTTGTCCTTCTGTTGACGAGGAAGGTTTTTCAGCTATTATCATTTCCTGGTTTAAGAATGCTTGTTCGCGTTACAGGGTTAAGTAAGTTATCCTGTCTGGCTTTGGTGTGCATGGACTTTGCTCGTTGTATGCATGACTACTGGAAATAACATCGGATCACATCTTGTGTTGAATGGGTGCCGTATCAAGTCAAGGCGGCCTGATGTAGGTGTTGTACGACCCTCGGTCATACGCCCACAGGATTGGCCACGCATCATCAAACAGGCTCCGGCCATCTCAGCATTATGTTTCAGGCAGTTGGATTTCCATGAGGAATGGCCAACTCAGGGCAGTTATGATGTGCTAAGGTTAGCAGACCCAGCAGAAGAGCATCGGGCATGAGGTCTCAACCGAAGAGTCAATCCCGGGACAGTTGGCCCTGATCAAATATGCGCTCATTGTTGTTCCGATTCAGGTGATGCTGCTGGCCTCCGTCTGTATGGTCAGCATGACTTGACCCAATTGTGGGGGGTGGATGTTGGGGGGGGGGAAGGGGGTTAGGGATGGGGGGTGGGGTGAGTTGGTCGGGGGGAGTCATAGCCATCATTTTACACAGTCACTAGACAGTTGCCATTGTCTCTGAAAGCACGAGATGAAGAGAGCAGTCAGAAATGATTGATACTATTCAGTTGAACTGTTGATTTTTATGAAATAGTTGGCTCTCTATGAGACAAGCAGCGTTCTTAGCTGTTTCCACGAGGGCCAATTTTCGTTTGTGTCTCCATGCATTCAATCATTGGAGTCAGCTAGCATCTGAAATTCATTGGATTCCTGGCAGATACAGTTAGAAAAATCAAGCCACGCTGTCACGCCATTTTCGTCCTCAGACTCAGTATACGCGTCGGACTCATTCCTCACAAAGCATGCGTAATGCTAGTGAGATCTCCTGACCACGTGTTATGTGCCGTCACATCACTCACAACAGCATGCTATTAGGTAACTCCCCTCTTCGTCGGCAAACATACTAAGCAAGCAAGTTTGTGTCCATCACTGTGAAACCTGTCTCTGTAAAGGTCAATCCATAGATTCACCACATACCAATTCTGATATTGGTGTAGTGTGGATCCTCTCATGACAACCTTGATGGGGGTCCTTGACAAGATAGGAACTTGTGAGAGTGCTTATAGTCAGGATTTGGAAATCGGTTTATGTATAGACAGAATACATTGAACAAAAAAAGATTGGTCACCTACGTCATTGAACTAAGTATTTCCGTTCGTGACATGTCAGGTCGGCTAATCTTGCTTGTCTGCCCTTGATCATTTGCTCGACCGTGGTGTGAGATTCCAGGTTCTAGGTTCCCCCTTCGTCGAGGCCGGCTTCCAATAATGCTGCTGAAATCTTTCAATGTGCATGCCCCCAAATCGTCGTCTGTTGTCAGTCAAGTGCAAAGCCATCTGGCGCTAGATAGAATATAGGACTGTAAGATCGGATTCGACAGGTCCTGTCATGATAAGCTTAGCGGGGATTATTCTGCTAGATCTAGAATCTATGTACGTGGGTCGTGTACAGAGTCCGTACATGTAGCAAGCTATATTAGGGCTAGCCTGTAGCTAGGCTGTAGTGCGTTTGACAGGTTGCGTGCATATTGAGCTACGGGGCTCAGTCTTGTGAATCTAGGTAAACTGCTAGAATAGGGTTAGACATGCTCTGCATGAGAGCGACGGTAGGCTACAACTGCCTAGGTCGCTCGGCTGTGTTGGTTGCACAGGTCTGCTCGATCACGCTAGTGGGGGCTAGCTACTGTACTGGCTGCTAGTGGTTTGATACGAGGTCTCTTCGTCTCAGTGGGAGGACATGAGGGGCGCGCTGTAGCAAGGGCTGTAAGGGTTGACATGGTCGTAAAACATGTTTAAATGTATCAGCGGCACACCTGATCTTGCGTATGATGTAGGTTCTGTCTGTGAGTAAGCATAGGGTGCATTAGCTAGCATTAGGCTGAAATAGAATGGGTTGACAGATTTCCCACTATGGTGACATGTAGGTCTGCAAGCACTTGCGTATGCGAGTTATGACTAGTTCTGCAAATTAGAACCTGGGGTAAATAGAAACTGTAGAACTAGAGCTTGTGGATGTTTGACATTGTAACCTTGCTAATAGATGCGAACCGTAGCCATTTTTCTTGCCTGCATAACCCAATTTTTTTGTTCATATTGAAAAGCTGAATTGTTCACCTAATCATTGTTGAGCTGTAAATCATCTTTTCAGGGGACACTTGCAGCAGTTTTTGATTTGGATCGCCAATGGTGACATTTTTCTGTCGCGTCCAGGTGTGTCATAAACATCCTGTTTGGGTTTCTGTTTCGCTCTGGACAGACTTTGGGGAGACAACTCTCTGCCCTCGTCCTCCTATGGCCTCACTCTCCACCCCTGTCCCGTCCTCCCCCTCCCTAACCCTGTTTTCGCCCCACATCCTTTCCGACTGCTCGACTCTGTTGCTTTGCTGCCAATGCGTATACAATCCTTTCTCCTTCTTCACTGCCTTGAATTTCCCAGTTTAAAAAAAAAGAAAAGAAAAATCATTTCTGCAATCTGTAAGTGAGGGATAGGGGTGGGGGGAGGAGAGGTAGGATGAGTGGCAGAAACTGTCCCAGAATAGTGGGGGTTGTGGTATCGTGTGTGTGTGGTGTGTCCTTCAGACTTTTAACGTCTATGACCACTATTCGTGATATTAGACAATTTTGGTATCATGCGAGTCGAAGTGTTGCAGGGTACCATCAGAATGATACGAATGGCAGATCAGCAAAAACATGCATTTGAAGTACAGTGAGATTTAGCATTTAAATGACCTCATTGAAAACCAAATTGATACGACAGTCTTGAGATCTGCATATTGAACTGACGTTTTTCTATTTTTAACTTCCCCAGACATTTTATGGTTACCTGGGCCTTTTTACTTTTTGATATCGCATGCGAACCTTGTTTGGAACAAAAACTACCTTTTGCTGCCGCAGGTGGCAACAGGTCTTGAGTCGTCACTTGTTTATTTACTGGTTAACATGAATTTAACCGATAAGACATGACAATGACTAGCTTCAAGCCCTATGGACCATCGATATCTTTGTAGTGTATGGACCATGCGCCTTTAAGATCTAAGGAGAGAAGAAGAAGAGCCAGTAAAAATTATCCATCGAGCTGCTCAGTGTAAAGACTCCTATGGTCATTTTTTATTGTGATCGGACACACTTTCTTATTATCACTTGCGTTTCAGACGCAATTCACTCTTCCCATAAAGACATCCTACGCCACCTCTTTAAACTAACTTCTCTTTTTTTATTACTCGAGAATATGTTGGCTGTTTTTTTTTCTCCTTTCCTATTCAAACGCAAGTGTGATCCCCCCACATGTAGCACTTCATCTGTGAGTAGACTTTTTTTTTTGTTACAACCTGGCGTTCGAGGTATCCATCTCAAGTACCACTGTACACATTGCTTTTATCAGTTACGTTGGCCATCAGAGGGTTGGAATCTGTCACTAGAGATCAATGTTATTGGGAGAACTACTTCTTGGTTCAGACAAATGATAGTTCTTGTGAAAGTTTATGGTTTTAGGGCATACAGAGGGCGTCCTCGACCGGGAACGATAAGGATCGTAGGACCAGTGGTGAAGTGGGAAATTTGGTTCACAGCGGAGTAAGAAGGTCGAATATACGGAGCATCGCTCTTGAAGTGTAGTCAGGCAGGGTGAGGATAATGTTGTGCAGCACGATCGGTTTCAAGCCAAGATTGTATATTGTACAGCACGTGAAAAACACACCTCAAGAACGTTTTGCAGTATGAAACAGATTTTAAAAAAGAGATCATCACTTACACTGTTTTTGACACACACTAAGAATAATTTTAGATGGGGTGAATTACGGGGGAGGGTTTTAGTTACTGACCGAAGGACACAAGACAAACAAGTACAGGACAAGTACGCTACTTTGTTTGAGCTTGGTTTTGATCTATGTCTTGCAGTAACTGAAACCCCACTCTCGTTTGCAAAGCTTTGTTAGTGCTTCATTTTATTTCAATACCTGCAGCTGACGTCACTCCGGGGTTTGGGGGGGCGGGGACACTCAAAGTGCGCTCGAAAGGTGATGACGTTAGAGCCATTATTACTCGGGAAAGGGTCACATTGGGACTGAAAATTGGTTAAGAAATGAATTCTTCGAAGACTGTAAAAATGTTAGAGGAATGAGTATGGTTAATAAAAAAAAACAAAAAAAAAAAAAAAAAAAAAAGGGGTGGTTAAGCCGTTATTGAACGTCACGTGAGAGAATGTTAAGGAAGAAATTAAGAGGTACGAGCCGTTATTTGACACACTGAAGAAGTTAGGAGGACGAATTAAGTCATTAGTTTGAGCAGACACTGAAAATGTTAATGGGGAACGTGAATTGTTCCGTGCAGGGGGGCAGCTGAGAATGTTAGCGGATGACATGTTACGAGGGCGTTAGTGGCACTCGACGTGTAATGACTGATATAGATGAATCGTGATCTATAGCAGTCGTTACATTTAGTGTACTACACTCGTGCTTGAATGTATCGGACGCGAACAGCTAAAGAGCCATTATTCTGACACATAATGAAAATGTTAACGGAAATGAATTCACGCCTGTTTGTCGTACTCACATAAGATGTTAAGGAACGAATTAAGCCTATTGACACACTGTCAAAAATTGATTCATTAGCAGGGGAATGAATTACTAGCACCATTATTAATTAACGACACACATAGTTAAAAATATGTTGTAAGGAATGTACCTGTAAGCCGTTAGTACTATGAATTCCCTGTGACAAATGTCAGGCACCTGAATAAGGCCATCTATATGTCGACATCATCTGGATCACTGAAAATGTTTCGAATGATGAATGTATATGTGATAGTAGATGACTATAAGCTATTAATTTGCAGGGCACGTGAATGAAGACATGTGACATTGTCCTTAGATTTACTAGCCACCGTCCCTGAGGCGCCATCGTATTCTTGATCCGCGTAAGTACAGATCCTGAATGTAGCAGCCGGGTGGCTAGCTCCCATGCACAGACTAATTAACCAGACATCAAGCAATATACTAAGGAATAGACCACTAGTCCTGTCAATTTAGTTTGTGGGCAGTCGCTGTGTGTGCAGCGCACTTCTCCTATCTGAACAATCATCAGTCGAAAACTTAATAGAATGAGACATAGTGCTTCAAAAATTGCCAGTAACAGCGCACATGTAATTACATCGACGGCTCCAAAATTGTGGTTGCGTGTGCGTCGTAACTGCAGAAGAATCGAACTAAAATACATTGCACGACTCATCTGATGACCCTGAGGCACAGTCTCAAACGTGTACCGCATCATGGGAGCGATCCGGCAAGGTCGTGTGAACTCTACTGTTTGCACAAGGGCATCGACACATGCGTTTGCAATGTAGTGACAGTGCTGAGTGTGTGTGTGTGTGCATGTGTACAGACTAAGCTTGACATCTTTGGCCCATCAACTCATGCGACATAGCGTCTCATGGTAGAGTGACATCGTGTCTGATGGCGATGAGCATCTTCTGCATGTGGTTGTGATCTTGTCGTCGATGTGTATTAGATCCCCTTGGTGTGTTTACAGCGATGTCTTAGGCGCCATTACCAGTATGCAATGGCTGACTCAACAACCAGTCTACGATGTTTGGACTAGGTACAGTAATACTGTCCTATCGCTAAGCACGACAATTGTAATTTACTGTGGTCCACGGAATGTATTCACCTATGTCGTCAGACCTACATCTATGTCTATACATTGTCTCTATATGCCGTTTTGGATGGTATATCTTAGCGAAACAACATAGCAATCTGTACTATTGATTCGTTCCATTCGGCTGATCCTTTTTTTTCTTGTACCGGGTTTGGTCGTTGCGATAACTCATCTACGGAAGTATTATGGCCACAATTTGTGTCTATCTGGTATGTGGATACAGGCTATCTGTTATTATCTAATGCTTCTACTGGAATCTGTTAAGTTTGCAGCACATTGCGCTACTTTTACTGTAGTCCAGTAGTCACCAGTTCCGTTTGGATGTCTATCTATATACTTAGCCAATAATGACGCAATGATAGCCAGCGCAGTTTGCTGGTGGGATCACCAACAGACTTAGCCCAGTCTACGTATATTCACCCCATACTGCTCACACTAGGATCCTATTGTTGAATCACAGTTGCGCATATAACAGTGATCTTTACATGCCCATGTCATACTTTTGACCCATTCATAATTGTGGCCCAAAGGTCAGTTTCTATACGACTTTTCACACAATCACCCCATGGTCACTAGCTTAGTTCGCAGCTCTCCATGTCACATATTAGCAACTTGGGAGACACAGTCCAAAGATCGCCACCATCATACTGTGTTTCTGCTCGCGTGTCTGTGTCCTACTGTTTCCATGAGCAATTTCCCGCGGGATTTCATCTTGCGCCCAGTGGATCGTATCCACTTTCATACATCGCGGCCCATTCGTAATGTGCTCAGAAGTGGCATGAGTTTACATGAGACACTGCTGAGCTTTTCATGAACTAGCAGATCCCCCATCATCATCGTCATAATGTGGCCAAAGCAATTACATGCACTTTTCAAAAAAGAGACATAACTCACTCCCCATATACTGTGGTTCAGTCGGCAGAATGTTGGCACTTCTGTACTATCACAATGCGACAACCCTATTCATGATGTGAGGTGACCCAATGGCTAGTTATACACTTTGTGCAACCAGTGTCGCGCATGAAACTGGAGTGGCCAGACTGCATAAATGTTAGCCTCTTGTTCACCAGGTGGTCTTTCCCCACTCATATTGTTGTACACAAGTTCAGTATACACTTTTCACCAATCCCCGGCATCCTCGATCTTGTTCCTCGTGGCATTTACCACTTTCAAACACCATCAGCTGTAGGACACATAATCATAGTTGTATGCCCATATGACATTTCCACTCTATTACACCAATGCCACCATCTCTTTGTCGCCACAGACCTGGCAATAATATACACATTATCTGCTTACCATTATCCACCATTCAATATGTGACCCAATGGCTCTTACCACTTTTCAGACCATGCACCCATGGTCATATGTGGCCCAGGTGTCTTATTTACAGGCTTTTCAACCAATGCAGCGAACATTCATTATTGTGCCCCTGGCAGAAGTTTAGCACTTCATCCACACGAATCACCTTCATATTAAGTTGTCTCAATGTTGCGTAATTTACGACTTTTAGCACCTACATTCGCCCATTTCATATGGTGGGTCCCAATGGTACTAATGTATCCTTTGCTTTATTCCAACACCTCCCAACCATTTGCAAAAAACTCAGGTACATTTAAGATGAATGAATCATCGTCGCATAACCTCATCCAATTGGTTGACAGTCACATCTATGCATAGACACGACAGATACACACACTACGCACGACTACCACCACAGTGGACTCACAACACACATCACAGCACAGCATAGGCACAACACACAGTACACACACAGCACAGACACAACACATCACACTCTACACTCAGGCGCTCACACATACACACACAACACAGCATAGCTATCAACACACACAGCAGCACGCACAGCAGCACTCTAGGAAGTTATATGTGCACACAGTCTCGATCTGCTAGCACTAGATACAGAACACGGGAGGTGGCCTAACAACAGGTGTAAAGACTGAGATCTTATAAGCCCATTTGCTTGAAATTTCCACAAACGTACCGCACTGCAGAACCAGACGTACATACCAGTGTATATAAAAGAAAGATGGATAACACGAGATCAGTTTGATCAAAAACAACCTGGCATCTGATTCAGGTTTTTTTTTTTTCCATAGTAAACTTCACATCATCTTCAAGTTACAATCAAGGTAATGTCTATAGAGGTCAAACAGGGTATTTTTTTCTTTACTTTGTACTGCATATTGATTCGCCCTTCACATCAAATAGTGTTTGGTGAATGCTGTGTCGGTGTTTAAGGTGAAAAACGTTGTGCTTGAGGTGTCTTAGAGTTCTGGGAAGGGAATACAGGCAGCATACATTAGGGCAAAGGTTGGGCGAAACGTGGTTGTGCAACACTGGTTGAATCCTACGTGGTGTAGTTCATCATTTAGTGTTGGAGCTGCATCCGTTACAAAATGAAGAGAGTTTGATACGCGTGGTCGTGCTGCTGCTGTGTGTGATGTGTGTGTGTTGGAAATACAGCCGTCTGCAGTGGTCAGTGAGCTATTTTCCTTGTGTTCAAATCTTTCCCGAGTGCGCACTAGTGTGTCATCAGTGCGTCCGATAGGCGAGGGGGGGGGGGGGGGGCGAGTCGGGGGGCTTTGGGGACAGCGTGTTGTGCTGTGTGCTTGTCCGTGTCGCAATGAGTGCAATGGTGGCTGATCATTCTCTCGTGTTGTCAGACAGGTGATTGAGACAAGAATCCATGTACCTGCCGGCAGTCCTCGTGTCGTCATCTCTGGTTTAAGCTCTCAAATTGCGACTGAAACAGTGATGTCAACTCTGACAGTGATGTATATCTTACATAGTCGTATAGCATGTCTAGACCATCGCGTATCTGTGCTATCCTGGCTGCACAGTACATTCTGCGAACACATGCACTGTGAACCTAAGCTTTGACTAATCTTGACCTGGTAGGAACACACAAAGGTTGCGTCCAAGCTTAGCTTCAGCTTCAGCTGCTCGTTCTGTTTAAAAGAATCCTGGTAACTTGAACAGCTCAAAAAATCATGATTGACTACATCAATGTACGTGATCGATTTTTTAGGCACTAACCAGGCATCGTAAAGAAGTCTATGCACGTCCTGCATACTAATGGTTGACTATATCTTCTGATCTTCGGCCGTATTTTGATAGGAACTGTTCGCACCCGTTGTCAGAGGAGCGTTCGTATGAGGGCCAGGTGGGCTAAAGATCATGTGATTATGTTACAATGCATGTATTGATGAAAAGTTATTTTCTTGTTTACAATATAATGCTCAATTCTCACCTCTCAGAGAGAGACGTCGGTGCAAGCCGCATTGTCTTGGTGGCAGATGTAAGCTAACCTACATGATACACTATACATACCAAACTATGATACACATACATACGCCACTGTCTAGTCGTAGCAGACAGGTCACTTTATGACTATGGAAAGCATAATAGTGCTCATGGTCTAAACATGTTATGGGGAGTGTCACTATATCTTTTGTACAGCTAATGTGTACCCACTAAGCCATCGAACATGACGTGCAGGTCTCATTAACATATCTGAATAGGGGTCAGTTAGTGCCTTTGTGAGTAGGGGGCTCGAATACGTCCGAAGTATGGTAGACGACGCCGGACTCATACCAGGTCGTGTCACGGTGTTCCAAATTTCTGCTGCTGGGGCGCGTTATCGTAGGCAGGGAGATTTTTCTCTGCCCTCAGAGTTAACATTCAGTTGGCTGACTTTAACATCCAATTTCCTTCTCCCATTAGCACTCCTCTAATGACGACTATAACCCGCGGACTTCCGTAATGTTAACAATGCATAACATCCGCACACCACGTAAACGATCACGCATCACGAGACATCATTTAGCGGAAATACGAAGGGCCAGTTTATCCAATTGGCTGTTGGTTGACTGGATGCCATAGCGATTTACACACATAGCATCACATTCCCTGAAGATGGAGTATAGCTGCCTAATGGCGGGACCAGAATAACGATTCTCGGTACACAAAGACATTCCACATCCTTTGTTGCTGTAGAATCTGGGATTTACTCCATTACAGCCGCCATATAGGCGAGTGTGCCGCAACGGAGTACTCAGGGCTCTTGCTACGGGCGCAAGTAAGAAGAGAACTGTACATCCGCAGCGTTGAGGTAGCCACATCGCAGTCTTCAGAGAATGTCTCTGACACACGAAGGAACACTCAGTAGTGCATATTGAATTTTATTTTCATGTCATTCTATGGTGGCATAGACAATTGCGCCAATCATCTCCAAAAAGGATTCAATTAGAGGAATCAGCGTATGTTCAGTCTTTTTAATGCATGATTCCTACCTAGGTTTTTGTTGATTTTTGTTGAATCGTACAATCCAAAGCTCTCGGAGGGGACTGCACCTCTGTTACGTTTTTCACTCTACACGGAAATGATTGTCCAACCTGGCTGACTTAGTGTGGAATCGATTCCAGCCCTTCTCACTTTCATGCCAGAGTGGACTCGCCTTTCCTCCTTCTGCGTCCCGCTAAGCCCAACCTCACCTCTCCATCCGTTCTCTAATGAATGGATTGACATTGTCGGCGCAAGTTCTCAGTAATCTCCACCATGACTCCTGCAAGCCTGTCTCCCCAGACAAAGAATCAAAGACAGTGTAGCGCGAGGAGTTTCCCACAGTAGGGTAATAAACCTAAGTTTGCTGAAAAAAAAACAACAAACCGAAAATAACGTGCTGCTGGGGCAACTACATACAGCTTCAGCTGGCAAACTAACACATAAAAATCATTTTGGCGTTCCTCTCTATTTGGTTTGGAAAAAAAAACATCTTTTCGTTCATTGCTTCATCCTCTGGATTGTACAAAACCTTCTGCGCTTTTCTTGTCTTGAGTGGTTCTTTTTCTTCCCCCTCTTACTTTACGGTGACGTTCCATGCCAGACAGAACATGAGGCAGACGATAAACCCTTTAGAAGAGGTGCGGTAATTCCTTTATTTGGAGGCGAAAAATCTGTAAGTGTCATGAATAACGGTCTGAGGAAGAGCTGTTTGTTGTCCTGCTCTACTGGTGTTTAACCAAGCTAAACAACCAGTTGACTAACTCATTTTGTTTTCTGTCTTTTGTTCTCGTTTTTTGAAAACATTACATACCCTACATCACTTTACCTGTATGTAGGCAAGTCTAGTCTGGATTTCTCACTATGCGGTAGGTCACCTCACGCGCGCCTCGTCTGGTTCTAGTTCTACTCCTCCGCTTCTCCATTTCATACGATCTTTTTTAGAACTATTGGAATCCTCATGTAGCGCATGGTCGTTCGTTTCCATACCTAAGTGTCGGCAGATAAGTGTTTCTAGGCACGTAACTATAAAAGTAAAAGATCCTGCACTCATGTAATGTGGTCGATTCCACTATTACCATGTCCCAGCCGGCATTGTCTTACTTCTCGCCCACTCGTGTGCAAAATGTGTATGCGGTGTGTCGAGTTCTTTCTGTGTGATGTGGCGGGGAATCAAATCAAATCTCACCCATCAGTTGCTTCGTCTCGCTAGTCCTTCGCGTCACTGCCTGTGGCACCTGCTACACCACCTATTTATGTTCCCACTCCACTTTCGCATTCGCCCTTCTGGTATTATTATCAATCACCATATTCACCACAGTCTCATCCCTTTCTTGCCTACCTCTTACCCTCCGTGCTCAACCTTTCTTGTTCTCCTTCCACGAACAGCAATACCATTGATACTCTCCTAGGAATGTGACAGTATAAACGAGACTCCCCGGCTGCCCGGTCTTTATTTGTCGATGCTCATAGCGTACCAGTCTCAGTGACGGAAAGTTCACTCCCCAGGTGTATGTATATATAAACTGAAGGATATGGGTGCGTGAATTCGTCCAGCCTCCCAGCCTCCAATGCCCCCTCACTGGGTCCTTCTGGGCTTTCCAACTGTCTACCCGCCGATGAATGTGTCCGAGTCGCGCGGTCATATGTCACTGATGGCTTTTTTGTCGGTGTCTTGACTGATCATTGCTCCTCCTCCTCTCCCTCTCTCTCTCCTCCCTCCTCTCTCCCTCCTTCGTATCTCCCCTGATACTCACTTGTTCTAGTGCAGTTCGGTGTCCGTCCGCATGCTCGCTAACGGTCCTCAGTGCTCTAAATCTCTTCGTGCTCCAGATCACCATACAAGCTCAATCACTGTGTGAAAGAAGAAACGTCTGGATATGCTTGAAGATTGGGAGGGCGGGTTTTTTTTTTTGTGGCGCCCCGCCCAACACCACGCCTTGTGCCGGGTGGCTCCTCCAATATTCGGCGCATTGTTGTTCAAAAGCCATGGACATCGCCGGTATCTTGGCGTCTTTCTGCGCTCGTGTTGGAAAAGAGAAACACTCCTCGTAAGAGTCAGGCACCAACAACAACAGTTGCGATGGGCCAGAGGGCAGCAATTCTTTTCGGGGCCTGTGTTCCTGGCGCACATGTTCTTGTCAAATCGCTTACCCTCCACCTGTTTTGGCAGTACATCCTTTCCCCTCCCATACTTAAAGGATGTGGATCTGCTACGCTACCGTATTATATAGTTCTATAGTATCGTATCAGTAAAGTAACAGTTGCACTCCAAATGCAGGTATGCCCTTTAGGCCTGAACATGATTATTTCCAGGTCTCAGTTCTTTCGTCCCTCTTATCAACTTCGGCGGATCTTTTTGCCATAAAACTCCATCTACAAACAACCTGTTTGCTAAAGCCCTTCACTGATTCCTTTTGTCAGAAACGCGGAGGTGGGTCGGCACACTGAACTCTATACTGTACTGTTCTCATGACCACATCCAGTCTGTTTTTTTTAAAACTGGTTCGCATAATGAGTCTCCCAAATGGGGAGACACCATCGTACGAGCTCTGCTGACTCTGGAACTTGGTGCGATCTCTCTGCACGGCGGCGCCTAGTTTTCATTCTTGCGTGGCTCGGCCAGGTCGTTGGCTGCGGTCACATGTTCTCTCGCATAACTGCCAAGTCTCTCCCGTCCCCACAATCTTTCAGGCATCTCTCCCCCCGCCCCCCCGTCATTACATCACTCCCCCCCCCCCCCCCCCCCCGTGTTTTTATCTCCCCACATCATTCCTGAACTCTAATTTTGAGAAGACCAAAAAAAAAAAAAAAAAAAACAAAAAACAAGCACACTTTCTTAAAATTTTGGTTAAAAACAGTGGAGTTGAAAAATACAATAGTTTAAATTGTGTTAAAACGTGGGGTTATTGGGCCTCTTCTGTGTGGATTGCGGGAGAAGGGGTGGAAAACCAAAAAAAAGGATTTCTCGATCCATGTCGAAATGTTGGTGAACTCTATATCATGTTGTGCAAATCTTTTTCTCCTTTTCAAAATTCTAAATTCGTCTTCATTTGCACTTTTAACAGTCGGTGGAGGTGGGGGTGGGGGGGGGGGCGGGGGGGGGGGGGGGGCGGGGGGTGGGGGCGAGGGGGGTGGGGGGGGGGGGGGGGGGTGGGGGGGGGGGGGGGGGGGGCGGGGTGCGGGGGGGGGGGGGTGGGGGGGGGGGTGGGGGGCGCGGGCGGGGGGGGGGGGGGGGGGCGGGGGGGTGCGGGTTCGGGGGGGGGGGGGGTGGGGGGGGTGTCGGTCTCGGGTGGGCGGGGGGGGGGGGGGGGTGGGGGGGGTCGTGTCGTGGGTGGGGCCCTCAAACAGCTTTCCTATCACATCGTGCCGACAGTTTCTTCCCTGTTCACCCGTCCCTGTCCTGTTTTCGTTCCCTTCTTTCCTTAACTCTCCTGGGATTAGCTGACTATGCGTAATATCTGGAAATCTGGATTGTTGCTTGACTTTTTGTTGAGGCGGTACTACGTATGCGTTTCAGCATCTTGGGTTTAATGCACTTTTCCCCCCCCCGATATGTGTCTTTTGTTTGTCTCCTCCCTAACTCCTCTCTCTGTTTTGTCTAGTGAATTGGATTTTTTTTAGCTCTCAATCACGATTACTTCGATTTGGGGGGGTTGGCCTCTTCTATTTTTTTAAGTATATGACAATGATTGGGTTTGGTTGGGAATCATGCATTATGTGGATCGTTAATGTATAACCATAGACACTTTTCTTTTCTTTCGTTGTTGTTTTTCTCAGTCAGATTCTCGCCTCCTCCCCTCCCCCTCCTCTCTTCTCCAGTCTCAGGCGGGTTCTACATGTAGATAGTCTTGTATTTTCTTCCTTTCTTGCTACTTGGGACTGTTGTTTCCACGTGTGTTGACGATCCCTGTCACGGGCCCTCCGTTGGCGCTCGGCTTGGGCTGTTTAAACCATAAAAACTAAACTTGTTGGAAATCTGGACCCGCCTTTTTTCTTTTTTTCCTATCTGCCCCAAGATGTCTGGTCCATGCTCTCGCATGCTTCGATTGTGTGTGTGTGTTGTGGGTTCGTGTGTTACCTACAACTGCATCACATAGAGGGCATTGCGATGTCTGCAAAAGCCTTCCTGGAACGATTTGATCATTTGTCTGCGTAATGTGTACAATGTTCGATATTCGATACTTTGTATCCGTCTTGTATACATTTGCTTTTGTGGTGAAAGTCGCTGTTAGGCTCTTCCCATTCTCTGTCCATCAATCCCACGGGGAGTTTCGTTCACTGTCTTCGTCTCGTCCCTCCCCACCTGTCCTGCTCCACCACACCCAGGTCGAAAAGTGGGACTCTTTTGTGCACTGTCTGGCAAAAGTGCGTGGCAGTGCGGCCTCTGGGTCTCTCTCCCTCTTTGCCACATCATCCTTGGCCAGCAACTGGCCTTGAAGAAATGTGTTTATTATGTGTGTTCTGTATAATAATCAAAACGTTCCAGGCCTAGCTGCCATTTCCTGATCAAACACTCATCCTCGGAAAGGCACCATCGTCCTAATTTCTTTCTGATGGACTTGGCATGTGGCCATGGGAATGACCCCAAGTCCCCAACGGCCGACTTCACCGTGTGATGTCATGAACTGTAGGCGTGATCGTGGAAAGGTCCATTGGTAATAGCAGAATGTTGGTCAATCAGTTGGTCAAGACAGGGCGACTTTGCCGGGATCATCTTTTTCACACCAGCAAGACTGGATTCAGTCATAGACGAATGAATAAATGCTGACTGATCTCTCGCTTTTTCTTTTTTTTTTTTTCTTTTTTGTCACCTCGCTTTCTTTTTTTTTTTTTTCTTTCCTCCTCCTTTCTCACTCCTCTCTCCTCCCCCCTTCTCTCTCCCCTTTTTTTCTCGTCCACCTGGCTTATCCTTTTCATATGTCCCAGTTTGTTCATAACTCAATAAATTCACTTTGCGCCTTGTGCTCTCTGGGGGCGGGCCTCTTCCTTACGACTATCTTCTCGTTACCAATATTTTGATAACATATCTTTTCAGTTCATTCTCATTTCTTTTTCGTTTCTCTTTCGTCACTTCGCGCCTATCAGCATGATTATCTTTGTATGACAAGTGAAAACGTCTCTCCCTCCCCCCCACTCTCCCCCCCTCCTCCCCTCCACCGTACCCTTCTTCCCTCCCCCCCCCTCCCCCCCTTCTTTCTCCCCCCTACTAACCCCCGTCCCCCCCCCCCCCCCCCCTCTACTCCCTTTCTCCCCCCTTATTTCACCCTTCCCCGCCCCTCTCCTCTCTCTCTCCTCCCCCTCCTCTCCCCCCCACAAACCCACTACCCTTCCCCCATCCCCCCCCCCCCCCCCCCCCCCCCCCCCATGTCCCCAAGTTGTTTCGATGCTGCACAAAGTCCTTTAATGCGAGCTGTGGTGTAGAACAGCACTTCACTTGTGACAACACAACATTACTTCACAAACCCGTGTCAATTTCCGTTTCCTTGTTCTGTAATATTAACCTGACAAATTCAAAAAAACCCTTGGGAATCGCTTCAAGATGTCTGCCTTTCGCAACCCATTGTTTTGAGGGGCGGGAGAAACAAGGGGGATAGGTGCACCAGCCACGTGGAGTTGTGTGTACAAGTTCGCTTGCCACTCTAAGCTTGGGCTACTGCAGCCGAAAATCTGAACACTCTGTCACTGTGATTGATTTGATTCAACCTGCGCTCCATCTTGTGCTCGAAGGTCTTCGGAATTTCTAAGATAAGTGATCTTTCCTTGTTCATTCTTTCCTTCGTCCCTGATGTTTTCTGCTATCCTCTGCTGAAGAAGTCCTAAAGGGCTCGAAACGCATCGTGTTTTGTCTTGTGATTCTCGCTTGTCCTTTTCTTTTTTTTTTTTGTGTCTATTCCTATTATTTACATTTATAATTCTTCTCGAGATATCCTTGTCTTTGACACTTCCTCCTCTCCCTCTCCGCCTCCGCCCCCTCTCCTCCCCCTCCCTCTCTAATGCCCCTCCCCCTCCCTCTCCTCGCCCTCGTCCTCTCTCTCCACCCCCCCTTCTCTCTCCTCCTCTCTCTCTCTTCTTCTCGCTCTCCATTTCCGTCTCTCCCGCCTCCCTCTCTCCTCCCCGGAGCCCTCTCTCTCTCCCTCCCCTCTCCGCTCTCAGCTCTCCCTCTCACTCCCCCGTCCTCCTCTCTCTCCCTCCTCCTCCCCCTCCCCCCACTCACCTGAAAGAAAACTGCCACTTTAGAGAGCGTGTGCCTCTCTCCCTCTCCCCCTCTCTCCGACACAACATTCTATATTTTCGCACACAATGTTTATAATTATGTGTGGTGGGTGGGGGAGGCGGGCTGGTTTGCATTAAAGCACGGGGAGAGGGGGGGTAGGGAGGAGTGGGCTAGCAGAGGGGGGAGAGCGGAGTTTTTTTGTTCTTTGAATTAAACCACCTGACCTCAACTATGACCATTAATCTCTGTTTTCTCTAAACAACAAGTCCGCTGCCCCTCCCTCATTTTCTGGATCATCTATAGACTCTCACCCACCCTCCCTCCCCCTCATCGTACCATGTGCTCAGCTCTGCACTAGTTAAAAAGAGGTGTTAGTTACTGCCTAACGGACATAGACGACAAAGAGTACAGGACAAAACACAAGCACCCTTAATGCACTCTCTGACCCTCTCTTTGGGCTTCTCAGGCAAAAACAATAACATTTCGGACAGTGAAAACAAAAAACTGCGAAGCCACAAACAGGTTTTTTTGATCTTTCACGAATATGAGAAGATAAGTCCCTCTCTTCTTCGTTGTCTCACTGTCCTAAACGGAGTTGCTTCTGCCTGAAGAAGACCCAAGAGGTCGCAATGCACTCTTGCGTCTTGTCCGGGCGCCCTTTGTCTGTTGTCCTTGGCAGTAATGCTAACACCCCCTCCTCTGTCTAATTTTGCTCTCATTTTCCACCCTCAGTCCTTCTTCTGTTTGAAACGGTCTGGCAATATAAGTTTACGCATCTGTTTTGTAAAAAGTGGTCCTGACTTCTAGGGTGCAGTCAAATGAATTGCCGACTTAGATGGAGAAATGGTAGTCCGGCTTGTCTTTCTTTAATTTTTGTTTTTTTTTAGACAGATTGTAATAAAATCTCCCCTTTACTATTGTGCGCGTTTGGTCAATCTGTGCGACAACCGCATCTCTGGGGTTAACGAAATTGTCCTTCAGCTCATTGCACATGATCCAATCCTTTTCATAACAGTCAGGGAGAAAGAGTGTCCTCTGGCCTAGGTCCTCAGAACTGATCAGTCGTAGCCAAAGAAAGCAGTTTCCACCGACAGTGGAAAAGAGCTGAGGTATCTCCCCTGATTCCCCCCATTTCGATTTTCTACGACTTTCGACCCCGACCTTAGGTGCTTACAGCTAACAGCTGCCCTGATCAATTCCACGAGACTCAGTTCAAGCTGAAGGACACTGGTATCAATATCATTACTTACAGAGGTGGGCTGGACCGCTTTCAGTGGTAGAGCCAGACCCAACTTGTACTCTGGTTCGAGCCTGGGTCGTTGGGTTCTTGAATCTCTTCTCCCTGGCCATTCTTTTCGTACCTGGGATCTTTTCCCCTCGGAGTTAACATTGGTTCTGACCTCTCCATTTCTCCCCATACACGCCTTTGAGTGAGAACGATCAACCGAGGTTCCTGTGAGAACGTCCCCACATAACTACATCTTCGCACCACACTCAAATTATAATTCCATCACCTAACTTCTCAGAAGAGAACCAGTTTTTTGGCTGCTGGTATGGATGCACATGTTACACATAGCAGTCCTGCCACCCTGCCCCCGAAGATGGAGTATTCCAGCCTGCCTTAAATGCAAGATACACAAAAACGGTTATACCACCAACATCCCCGCCCTTTGTGGGGAGGTTCGAACGGATTAATTCCGTTGCTCTTGCTACACAGTGAGGCTGCAGCAGTATCCGCCTGCGTAGCAAAAAAAAAAACAAGGAATTATTTACCGCAACGGATTTGTTTTTATATATTGGGCATACGATAACCAGTACAAGGCCGAGAGCACTGTTACCGTAACTCTGCTGCTACCTCGGATTCCTTTCTGTCGACAAATGTAAGTTCGATCAAGGTAAACACCTTCCCCTTGACCCGAATACGTTTAATTCTGAAAAGAGATATGACACTGAAATATTCAGCCATATGTATATCATATGTCCTGAAGAATCTGAGAAACTCATTGGCACTGGCAATAACATCATTCACCCCCAACCTTCCTTGGAATATAAATACCAGAACCTTGTAATCTGGTTTCGATTTATGCACTCTGTTTGCTATGAAATTATGTCTCGGGTCAATTTAATTTCAACTTTTAACTTAATGCATGTGTCATGCACACTGCTTATGCAAAAAGATAAGAATGAAAAAACGTTGTTGAAAAAAAAAAAAAAAAAACAAAACTCCCCCCAAAATTTGTCAATGATACCAAGCGGCTGAACAGCGGATAACCCCCTGTGGGCCTCAACGCGGCATCGGCTTGACACAAGAGACATCCATCACCGACTCCGACAAGACTATTTGACATTGAACTTTGAAACGTGATTTCCACCCTTTTGCTTCTGGTAACACAACACACGGGGTTCCTCTTCAACACTCAGGATTTTTTTTCTTTTTTCTTCTCCTTTTCTTTCTATTCTTTCCTTTTTTTGTTTTTCGGTTTCTTTTTTTTCTTTTTTTTTTTTTTTTTTTTTTTCTTTTTTTCTTTTTTTTTTTTTTTTTTTTTTCCTTTTTTTTTTTCTTTTCTTTCTTTTTTTTTTTTTTTTCTTTGTCTTCTTTTTTTTTTTTTTTTTTCGCTTTTTTTTTTTTTTTTTTTTTTTTTTTTTTTCCCCATTTCAGACTTCTGCCATCAGTTTTGCACACTGGCAATCATCCCTTGAATCATTCACCACCCCTGCTCATCTTTCTTCCGTATGTTATTTAAGCTTTTGACATCATACAAACACCTCCCACACACAAACACACACCACACACACACACACCACACACACACATCCTTCAAAGTTATCTGCAGCCTTCTCACATCACAGCCTATACAAACATAAGATACATGCAAGCACCACCAAGAAAAACCATAAGTATGAATAGTCAGAGTTGGTGCCGTGTACTTCTGCTTTACAGTCAATTTCCAAGTAGGCTTGTCTCGCTCTTTAACGTGTTAGCATGTGCTCCAATAGGCCTCTGTCCTGCTTTAACCCAACATTGTACGCATGGTCCAAGAATGCGCTTGTCCTGTTTTAACCTGTAGGCATGTCAATCTGTAGTCGTGTTACCTGCTTTCATGCTAGCTGTCCAAGTAGCCTTGTCCTGTTTTTACCAAAATTACAATCTGGTCGCATTCCAGTAGGCGTGTACTCCTTTTTAAATAACCCATGCTATGCATGTCCACGTGTGCGCTTGTACCTGTTTAACCTGTAGCCTGGTCCCATAGGCTTGTACTCTGCTCTACACACTTTAGCTATTGTCCAGTAGGCATGCTACTCGTTTTAACAACAAACGTAGCCTGTCCAAGTCGGGCTTGTACCTTGCTTACTGTAGCATGTCCAAGTAGGCTTGTTTGTCCTGTTGGACGACATGTAGGCTTTGTTATGTCCAAGTAGGCTTGCACTGTTTTACTCTAGAGCGACAGAACTAATTAAAACAGTGGATGGGAGGTTGGTGGGCGGGTGGTGGGGTGGCGATGTAGCACGCGTCAGGCCTACACTGAAGAACTGTTAACAATGGACGCATAAACATCCAGCTATACCAAGAAATGAACGACAAACACGGCACTGAAAACTTGATGCTCTTTTGTTGCAAGGAGACATGCATATATCAATACAGAGTGTGTGCACCCACAGTGTTGTATGTGTGCTCATGGTGGCCATGTGACAATGTGGAACATGTGGTGACTTTGAAATGAACACTGTGAGCTGGGTTCTGGACTTCGTCTATTTAAAGATGAAGGTTTGATGTATCTGACAATATTCATTCAAGCACTGGGGCGCATTCAAAGTGACCAAATCCCAATCACAACATCAACATATTCCTCTGCACTTCAGGCAATTCACTGAAGTCAACAACTGTCAAGTTCTAAATAACGATAATAATTGAAAAAGAAAAAAATACAAATCAAAAAAATAAACGCACCTAACACTGCTAACAACTTTTACATCCGTTTCCTTTCTCTTCCCTAAACCATCGCTTCTCCTCTGGCTGATTAGTTCCCTCTTGTTGAAAACAAATATCCAGTATTGCTACCCAAATTGGACCAAGTCTCTCCCCACATAAGACGAATACACTACTCACGGTAGCTTTCGATAGCCATCCAGGGCCATCTTCCCTCAGCTGCTCATCATGGTCTTGTCTTTAGACAGTAGTTCTCCACAACTGTCTGTCCAGATGGTCCGAATTGCTCTGTGGGTAAATGGGCGCCCTCGCCTCGTACGTCTTTTGGGGTTCCCTTAGGTTTTCGGGTTCGAAATCCCTCGCTGTGCCCGTTTCTCGTCAGGGGATTTTTTTCTCTCAGTTTAACATTGGTTCTCGACCGGACTCCGTTTTCTTCCGCCTTAGTCCTTCGAATGAGAACTCCTAAACAACAACCGTAGGCTTTCCGTGTGGAAAACTCACCCCTACCTATACATCTGCATACACCGTAACACTTTCCACGCCCCACCTGCAAACCTTTCGGCAAAGTAAGGCCAGCTTTCGGGGGGCCGTTTCGTAATGGATGTACGGGTTTACACATCAACATTTGCACCTCTTCCACCCTTCCCTCCTCCTCTCCCCCACCGCTGGAGTCATGGCGGCCTTGATGGCTACTACCACAATTATCCTACACACAAAACCTCCACTTCCCCTTTGTTTGGGTTAGACATGGATGTAATCCTTTGCCTGTCTACTTACATTTACACGGAGTATCCGCATGAGTACTCTGGCCCGGCCGTACTCACTAACAAAAAAACGTGTGTCCCCTCACTAGTCACCTGTGCATTAGATCCCTCTTCCACATGTCTCCTCACTGAACATGGAAACTGCACCACGATAGCATCGATACCCCAAGCACTCACCTGTAAACCATCAGGGACCCTTGATCACTGTGCCTCCTG
>JADBJO010022834.1:0-27369 GCA_016801955.1 Conus betulinus
CAGAAAGTTTTTGAATGAGTTAGGGGAAAATCTTGACTGTAAGATTATCCCCAAGCTAACCTGGAACAGCATCCCTGAAGTGCTCCTTGTACCAGCGGAGCATGGTGTTGAGAGAGGGGAACAGCCTGCTGCCGGTATTTGAGGCCATCTGGGGTGACGTGAAATACTCATGTCGCACAGTGTCACGTGGCAAGTAAGACAGCAGGAACTTGCCTGGCCACTGCACGCTGGCACTCAAGTAATAGGGGATCCTGGGAGGCACAAGAACAGGATACTTTTTAAGAACAGGATAAATTTGTGTGTGTGGATGATGTATGCGGTGCGTGTGTGTGTGTGTGTTGTACGTGTGTATACGTTTGTAGTTTTTTTTTTCAATAAAAGCGGTCTCCATTCAATAAAAATGTTACATATTTCTAGAATTCCCATACAACCATGAAATCCTCTCCAAATAAATGTGAACATCCTTTCTTTTATCTAAAATAACAAACAAAACAAAAAGAAGTTATGGTGGTGTTGACTTTGCACCAACAAGACAAAATTGGTGATGCGAGAGGCAACTTTTGCTCTCTTGGTGCAAGAATCTTACACATAAACATACACACACACACACCCATCCCTGGGCTTTTCTCCAATTCCCTTTGTGGAAATTTGAATGGCTCCCTTGACACTGAAAATCGTGAACATGGCGCAGTGCTCAGTCACAAAAGGATTACGATTCCATTTCAAATTGAGATGGTACGAATTTTTCCTGCATCATCAAACATTTTTGTTCTATAAATTATAAGAGAGAAATTACTCTCATCACTGATACAGTCTAGACCATTTGCAAACTTAAGTTCTCTGGAAGACGACCAAAGCTTCAGTGCAACCTGAGACATAACCTCCATACGAACTGCTTGATAAAAAAAAAAGAAGTAAATCTGGCTCACTTGGAGGGAGTTTTCTTCTTCTCTTCCCGTAAGATCTTCTCCATGGCCTCACGATTGTCCCCGTTCTGTCGGTAATAACGATAGCCGGTGATATCACGCACCGAGCTGGCCATGGGCTGGATGTGGCGGGCGATGATCTCATCAAGGTCTTCGAATTCCTGCAGTGTATGACAAGGGTGCAGTTTGGAATTAGCTTCCTTTCTTGAATAAGCAGCCGAACTCCGACATACACCAGCAGACATCAATGCACATGAACAACATACAAAAAAAAGGTGACACAAACAGAAGGTTAACAAATTTCACTTCAGAAACCAGGATCTCCAACACAATGAGACTAACTAGCCCTCTCCCATTCTGTTTCCACTAATACACATCACAGCTCCCTCTCTTCCATTCTGAACAAGGAAATCGTAACTCATGCCTTTTGATTACTATCATCATTCCTCTCCCTCCCACTCACTATGTTCTACTGTGGGGGAAAACAAACTTGTCCACTGTTCATCACCAACTGCTGTGGACTCCGATCCTGCTTCCCAGTAAACCCACTTCATTCAGGGCAAAAAATTTTTTAAAGAGAGAGAGAGAGAGAAAGATTCGTGAACTGACCTCATCACCGATCAGGAGCGATTTGCCAAGGGAAAAGACGTTCTCCTTGCCCTCCTCAACGACGTCGATGTGTTGCAGAATGCCGTCAGCCACTTTCCATGTCACCGTCAGGTGGTCCGAGCCCTGTCACATGCCACACAACAGTAACACCACTACTGGTTATAAATATTCAAACAAACAGAATGAACCAACAGGTGGGGGAGGGGGACTGCCAATTTATCTGTTTTTTATTGCCCCCACGTAAACCGATATAAAACATTATCAATGTGTTAGGACAGTTTCTTCTACGCATGACCTAGACTGTGGACAGCTTATACAATATTGACTGTTCTTTATAACACACCAGTGTTGTGTCATACATAATGCATCATAGGATATGAAATCAGTCACGTTATTGTTTCGCACAAATAACATTTTAAAAAACATTTCTTCAATTAATGAATACAGACATCAAAGTAACGATTACAACTATAAATCAGTTCAATACACATCAAACCTGCTAATCGAAAACTGCACTGAAATTGATGGGGAACTTACTGGCACAAAGGCATCAGAAGAAGGACCAACCCATTGACAGTGCTCTTTCCTTTCAACTTCATTTCACCTCGTCCTTTATCTAGGGGAGGAAGAAAAGAACTTTCACATGGCCTGCATCCTCACCAGTTCTAAACATGACCTGAGGGTAAAAAAAACAAGTAGTCCTAACTTCTCATGTGCATGGTGAGTCATTATGAACACTGACTTGATTCATGTACTGAAGCAACAAGCAAGCAAAGAGCAACATCAGAACAGACAAGCAGAAGTATGTAGATGACCTAGTGACAGAAGCTTTAGGTCAGCATGGCCACCGAGGGCAGACATGGCCACACAGACAATTCTCACCTTGCTGCTGGGGCGGATAATGACGTCACCCAGGTCCATGTTGGCCATGGCTTTCTCGCACTCCTTGTAGGCAATGTTCCTGAAGTTGGGGTGAGCGATGACACGCTTGATGTATGCTGCCACACACAGCACCAAGCCATGTACAACAGACTCCGACTATATCGGTTCCTCTTTCGACACACATCTCCATGGCATCGGCAAATAATTCCAAACCCGTAACATTGGTTCATTTTGATCATACTGTCAAAGAAAACAACTAACAGCACTCTACAGCAGCACCGATTCAAACCAAGGTCATTTCAGTTTTCTCTCATGAGTGCAATGGTTTTTTATCCCTTAACACGTGAAGACAGAGCGAGACTTCCACAGCAGTGTGGAAGATGTTGGAGCTGCCAATCAATTCCTCTTCATCTAGAAGGTCACCATTTTCCACATCATATTGTGTAAGCAGACACACACATCCCTTTCCCATGGCCTCTTTGATGAACAACAAAATCACAGAAAAAAAATCTATTGCTGTCCAAGTCTCATCTAATCCATTTAAACTGAAAAGACTCCAGGCGCATTAGACTTTGGATGGGATTCTTTGTGGTTATGAATGTCCTCTTGACAGCTAAAAACAACAGAAAATGCATGGAAAAGTTCCACTTTCACTTTATACATAGGCATACATCATACTTACACCAGGGACAACACTTTGTGCGTTGGCTGCTTAATCAACAAGTACTGCTCAAAGCAGACGTCAAGCTGGCACACACATACAATGCCTAAAAGATCTTTTCCAATAAAAATGAAAAAGCAGAAAACAATCCACTTACTCTGTCTTGCCTGCTGTTTCATCTTTTCCTGTTCCTTGTCAGTGAGGGCTTTCTCATAATCGTAGTCATAATAAAGGTCTTTCTGGGGCCTGAAAACATACGTGACCATCAATGTTAATCCAAATCTTTATCTTATCCTCTCTTCTCCTTCTGTATACTTTCTCTCCAAATTCTCTCTCTCTCTCTCTCTCTCTCTCTCTCTCACACACAAAATTCAGAGAAAAAGTCATCATGACTGTTTTTCTTACATTCCCTTTGTGGTGAAATTCTTCAGCCAAGAACTCATACACCCACCGCAGTCAGTCGAAAACAAGCAAACAAAAAAAAAACACAATTTCACAAACAAACAATTTCTAGGATTTGTCAGTCCATCGCAGCAGCTCAATTCGAGCCAACCCAGCAGTGGATAACCCATTTGACAATCCTGCTGTTCATTACAGCAAGTTATGTCAAGTACATCATCCTCTTCATTTCTAGTAATCTAACTAATCATTTTCTTCTATTCAAAACAAAACAAAAACAAAAAAAAAAAAAAAAAAAAAAAAAAAAAATCACAAAAAAAGACATCATGGTCACCTATTTTCAACCGTTTTTCTACACTAAGTTTATGATTATATTGCACACTCGAGCTCAACACCAGGCTGTGACGAAGATCAGGCATACACTAAATCTTCTCGTGAGACTTCTCTACTCCCTCCCCCAACCCAAACACCTTCCTAATCCCAACTCTTTACTTATCTGTGTTTGTATTCCTTATCTATTTGTTTTTTTCAAACATGGCAATTGTAGCCTTAAATCTCAATAGATCTGGTGGGAAGAGGTGGGGATGTGTACATGGACTAGTCATATGTAGTCGACGTCTCCCTAATGAAGCTGAATCAATTCTACCAACCCACTCACGTCTACCTCTTGACCTGGGAACTACGATCAACCATTGACTAAGGACTCCACTTACTTCCAGTGCCCGTCTGTGTCGACAAGATCCGACGTCTTGGTGGTCAGCTCCACTTGGAACCGGTCAATGTCAATCTTGATGATCCGAGCGTGGACTGTCATGCCATGCTGCAATGTGGGAACCACAGCAAAGTGCCAGAATTAAGATTTTAGAAAGAGGAAAAAATTCCCCGAAGCTGGAGTATGACTGCCTTAACCTCTTTCCTGCTTGCCCAGTGTCTGTTATGGAGTCGTTTTCACGATCTTGTATGCCCGTAACTGTGTCTATTACGGGTACTTATTACAAAAACATTGATTACAAAATCATACTACTGACCAGCAAAATCAAATTATTATTATATCAAATCATATCACAGGGTATAAAAAAAAAAAAAACATGCAACAAATCTAAGAGACATCTTAATAATTGAATGAGTAGTGAACAGATGAATGGACCTACTGCAATTTGGCCCCGGCACTCATCAATACAGAAAAGCTCTTATACTGTGGCATGGTAAGGGTTAATAGCGGGATAATAATGGTCATACAAAACTCCACTCCCTTTGTTGGGTAGTATGGGATTAATCCTTGCCTGTCTATAAGGGAGTGTCCGCAGAAGTACCAGCCTGCGTATGCAGAACGAACAAACAAAAAGGAAAAAAAAGGGAAGGACAGAAGAAAACATACCAAAATAAACGTACAAAACTGTTAATTTTACAAGATCACAATTTTGAGGGCACATTCCCTCCTCAAAGACTTTAATTAACTAACACTTATCTTAACGAGAGATTACAAGAAGAAAAAAAAAAAAAAGAAATCCTGCGCACAAACACATACACTGACCTTGACGCGTGCCTCTGGGTTGGTGACCTGCTTGTCACTGAGATTCTTGATGTGAATGAATCCTCCAACTCCGTTGTCCAGCCGAGTCCTCACGCCCACAGCAGAGCCGGGACAGTTGCCGCCATCAAAATGGCTCCACACCTGAAAAAGACAGCCACAGTATAACATTTGTTACGGAAAAAAAGGGGAACCGTGAAGTGAGATAAAAACCTACACACAACAGGAGCGAGATTTTGACATGACTTCATCTTATCCAACGTTAAATTTGTGTGTACACTTTGGGCTTAGAGTATTTACCTCTCCCTAATGTCAAGGAGCCCACTGTCAAATATTTAGAGTTTGAGAATTTGCCTGTGGAGCTGGCTGTTGTGAATTCATATGACTTGTTGGATCCAATTTTTTTTTCATCTTGAAACCCCTCTCTGTCCACCCCTCAGTAAATGGGAGTCTGATTCAGTGAAGAGAAGATTAAAGGCAGACAGGCCTACTGTACCCTGGACACAGTGACAGGCTCTGCCTTCAGCCCTACTGTGTGCCCTGGACACAGTGACAGGCTCTGCCTTCAGCCCTACTGTGCCCTGGACACAGTGACAGGCTCTGCCTTCAGCCCTACTGTGCCCTGGACACAGTGACAGGCTCTGCCTTCACTCCTACTGTGCCCTGGACACAGTGACAGGCTCTGCCTTCAGCCCTACTGTGCCCTGGACACAGTGACAGGCTCTGCCTTCAGTCCTATTCTACCCTGGACACAGTGACAGGCTCTGCCTTCAGTCCTATTCTACCCTGGACACAGTGACAGGCTCTGCCTTCAGCCCTACTGTGCCCTGGACACAGTGACAGGCTCTGCCTTCACTCCTACTGTGCCCTGGACACAGTGACAGGCTCTGCCTTCAGTCCTATTCTACCCTGGACACAGTGACAGGCTCTGCCTTCAGCCCTACTGTGCCCTGGACACAGTGACAGGCTCTGCCTTCACTCCTACTGTGCCCTGGACACAGTGACAGGCTCTGCCTTCACTCCTACTGTGCCCTGGACACAGTGACAGGCTCTGCCTTCACTCCTACTGTGCCCTGGACCCAGCGGCCCTCTGACAGTTCACTGCCCCTAGGGCCAACAGGGCCACAGACACTTCCCCTTTTTCAGTGTCAAGCAACAACCCTTTGATTCCCACATCAAACCACTCTGACCTTGTGACCAATGATGTTGGAGTGAAGTGAACAACTCGCCTCTGAGAGTTCTGGGAAGTCGTTCTTCAAGCAGAACGGGCACTGCCACAGCCCTGTCTCATCATTGCGCACGGGGTTGGCCTGGTCCAGCTGGTCCCCCTGGGGGCGCTTGTGGGCGATGCCAATCACACGAGTCATCACCAGTTTGCCTGCACAGTCAACACATCATGATTGTGTGAAAATATGTCGAAACGAACTCAGCTGATAACGTGGATAAACATTCAGAAGATGAAAACACTGCAAGTACTGATCTGTGACTTAAGAAAAAAAAAATAAAGGAAAGATTTGTATGGCACCCCTTTGGCAGGGAGGCGAGTTGCCTTTGTGGTGAAACCTCATCCCATTAGGAGTGCTAGAGCACGGGTACTGATCAACACTAGCTCTTATCAAGTTTCCAAACAACAATGCCCTTCCCAACAAAACCTACCTCCTCAGGCTGATCTGGGCCTGCCAGACATGATAAAGAGAATTTTAAATCCTAGCAGATTAATTAGGATAACAAAAACATGTTCCCCAGGAGGAGGACGGCAAGAAATGGCCCACAGTCACCTAAACTCAGCCCTGCTTATGGAAGGTGTGAAAGGCAGTGGAACAGTATTCAGAAACCATGGTGCCCAGAACAAAAACAAACTCTGAACTCTTCAGACTATTTCATCTGTTCACACCTTCTCCCAACCCGGTCTAGCAGGGCTTGGGCCTGGAGCAGCCTGATAATCATTTGTACCAACTCTCTGCTTAGCACCAACTCTATGATGGAGAAGTCCACTAGAGACTCCTAGTAAACCCACGAAAAAGCCCAATATACAACAACAACAAAACCGCAGGGTAATGTACAGACCAACTGTCTTCTTTTTAAGAATATTTGTGCTTGCAAACCTATAACCCAAATCAAGCTGATTGTAATAAACTACAAAAAGAGTTTGAGGATTGGCAGATCAATGACTGCATATTTCCCGCTTTGATTTACATGCGTTTGCCCACCTTCCAGGAAATAATACACAGGTTTAAGCAGTAACATTACCACAGCACACCAGATATGGTCAGGAAGTTATCAATGGTGCCTCAGCAAACCCTGAGGGTCATGAGACAGATGATTATGACCTGATGAATCTATACACCTGCATGCAAGTACACAACATCCTTATCTGCTGTCATGACTTTTTCTATGCCTGGCAAGCATACTACAGAAGAAACACCTGGTTTTTACACACCTCCGATCCTTCACTTTTATATTCGCTCTTTTCCTTTCTCCTTTTTTCCTAGTTCATCAGAGCTTCTGCTCTCATACACACCCAGATAGAACGTCTCTGGCGTCTCCTTGGTCAGCATGTTGAACCGCTCCTCGTTGGTTGGGGGGCGGTATGGAACGCGCATGTCCTTGTAGCGATGGTTCAGCTCAGCACGTATGTCATAAAGAGTGATGTGCTTGTCACCATAACCCTGAAACCCATCAGCAGAACAAAATATCAACCAGTTCTACCAAGCTGGTGCTCTGTGTCATCACTGCAATAATCCCCCCCCCCCCCCCCCCCCCCAAAAAAAAAAAACAAACCATGTGCACTTGGACAATAAACCTCAACATCATATGACCAAAGCTTTGAGCGAATAGCACTCCCAAGGAGTTTCTGAATCATCCAATGTAACACTGCTGGTATAGGTAAATGCCAGTGAAATAACTTACATTCACATCATTCAATGGACGTGATACACATGTCGGAGGAGCCCACATTTCTTCTTCTTGTACTTTTCCATTGTTCACTTCTAGTGTGGTACTGTGACTATTTCTTTTATTCACACTTTTTTTTTTTTCCACTTCAGAATGTCACCATCTTTTTTTACATCTTACTCCGATGGAAAATTTGTCCATGATTGACTTCCTCTGTCACAGCTAATGGACGAATGTTCTCCTCTGTCATCCAAGACATATCTCTGCAAAACTAAAGCCTAAAACCAATTCCAGCCAATTCAAAGCTCCAGATGAGCTCCAGCAGTTTTTAATCCCCACGCACACTCCAGCAAAATCAATGCCTCATACACACTCCAGCCTGACTAAAAGTCCTAACACACTAGCAGAATTAAATTCACAGACATACTTTTGCATACCCCAAACACATGCCAGCAGAATTAGAGCCCTGTCACACACCAGCAGCATGAAAGATCAACTCCAGCAGGATTAAAGCCCGCGACTCAATCCAACAGAATCAAAGCCCCCGTCACACTCCAGCAGCATGATTGATCTCGACATACTCTGGCAGGAACACAGTCCCTGACACACTCCATCCGAATTAAAGCCTCATACACACTCCCCTAAAATTCAAGTCTTAGAAGAAATGCTTTGGCAGAATCAAAAAAGCCCCAGACACACCCCAGGATGAGAGTCTCTGATAAACCCAGCTAAAGGAAAGCCCCAGACACACTACAGCAATCCAATAGGAATACCCCCCCCCCTCCAGACACAATCAAGTAGAAATAAAGCCTCTGACACACTCCAGTAGAAATAAACCCCAAGACACACTCAAGTAGAAATAAAGCCCCTAACACACCAGTAGAAATAAAAACCTCCACACACACTCAAGTAGAAATCAGCCTCAGACACATCCAAGCAGACATAAAGCCCTAGAAACTCTCAAGTAGAAATAAGCCCCAGACACACTCAAGTAGACATAAAGGTCTAGACACACTCAAGTAGAAAGAAAGCCCCAGAAGCACTCAAGTAGAAATAAAGCCCCAGACACACTCAAGTAGACGTAAAGCCCCAGACACACCCAAGTAAACATAAAGCTTTAGACACACTCAAGTAAAAATAAAGCCTCAGACACACCCGAGTAGAAATACAGCCCTAGCCACACTCAAGTAAGAGTAAAGTCTCAGATACACTCAAGTAAAAATAAAGCCCTTGACACACTAAAGTAGAAATAAAGCCCCAGACACACTTAAACAGAAATAAAGCCCTAGACACACTCAAGCAGAATTAAAACTCCAGTCACTCCAGCAGAACTAAACCTCCAGAAACACTCCTTCAGAATTAAAACTCCATACAAACTCCAGCAGACAAGCCACATCAGCAGAAATTAAGCCCCAGACACACTCCAGCAGAAAAAAAGAGCTTCACCATACTCCAGCAGCCTTAACACCCCCTGACACACTCCAGCTGAACTCAAGCCAAAGAACACACTTTAGAAGAGTTCACCTCCACCCACCTGCCTCTCCAGCTCCTCAGCAAAAGCATCCAGGTCCAGGTCCTTGAGTCTTTCCGGTGACTCCAGGATTTCCTCCAGAGCCCCAGCTGGGTTGGCATCCTCTGCGGTGTCATCATACTCCAGAGCATCTACAGCCATCTTGCGAGCCCACTCGTAAGCCTCTGGGTGGACCCGTGACCCATCCAAGACGTCCACGTAGTTTTCAGTGCTAGAGATACAATGAGAACTAGTTGTCCGCATTGAAGTATGACAAAGAAAAGTATAAGAAAAGTGAAAAAATGGTGCAACTTTTGGAGGCATATCATTCTCAATATTTTCCGTTTTGCCAAGGGATCAGATTTAGTTAAAAACAGAAAGAAAAAAAATCAGTGATGGTAGATAAACGCTTGGTCACACGCTCTCAGGGATCAGGATACATGAACCCACCAACAGGAGCACACCAAAAGAGAAGTTTTACAAAATCATATGAATAAACAAATGAACCTATTACTGACGGACAGACACTAACTTACTCTTTTCTCCCTCTCTCTCTCTCTCTCACATACACACACACACACACACACACACAGAGGAAAACACTGAAACCCAATCAAAACAAAAGGTAAACTGCTACATAGGACAAAAGCCCGACAGTCAGTCTGAACTCTTATGTATCCCATTCATTTTTACTAACAATTGAAATAAACCAACTAAAGAGAGAAAGCCACACAACAACACTAACAGCAACACAGCAAACACCACAAACCCTAACAGCAACAATAAAACACCCCCCTCACTGTGCTCACCTGTCTCCAAGGCTGTTGGTGTCCAGTTTTGATGAACCCTGCACAGTTGATGAATACCTTGGGACCCATGTGGGCACACCTGGACCAGCTGGGTTCGATTCTCCAGACGACTGTTGTTCTGCTTCAGGATCTTTTCAGACACGGAGGCACACAAGCTAGATGATGTGTTTTGAACAGTTGTTACAATGAATTAGAAAAAAAAGGTGTGGACAAGTGATCAGAGGTGTGGACAAGTGATCTGTACCTTTGCAACAAGGAAAAACATATATGCAAATAATCAAAGATATGTAAAAAAAAAAAAGATCATTTGAAAATCAGTAACAACTCTTAGAAGATTGAGTACTTTGAACAGTTGTCATACTTTAAAAGGACAAGAAAAAAAAGTCAAAAAAAAAAAAAAGTGTGGACAAATGTTGGCCATCCTTTGTGCCAAGTTCAAGATAGACATAAACGCAACAAATTATAGAAATGTCAAAAAAAAAAATCATCTGATAAGTGGTAACAACTATCTCAGTCAGCTCTCTCCTGAAATACTGTGATTTGTTGATAAGAGCAATGATCAGTCTAAATTTCTGTTTTTATTCATTTTCCCTACCCCCCCCCCCCCCCTTTCATCCCTTCCCTAACAGAGATTTTGAGAGTAGGCAGAGGTCCTCACCACACAAGCTGGAGAAAAAAAAACAATGGTGGAAAGCAATGATAAAAGAGCACACAAGAAAAGAACAAACCTTGAGCAGATAGGACCCCCTTCCGGGCCCCAGGCCGCACACAAACTGTAGCAAGGCAGCAGTGGGGGGAAAGCGATGCAGCGATTGACGTCAACCCCCACCTCATTCACCCTGTTGATGAACACCAGGTTGATGGCGTTCAGCAGCTCTTCCTTGGACACCTGGTCCTGTGACCCACAGAATTCCAAGGTAATCGTCACCATTCTATATTCCAACATTGTTAGAAGACCTGGTCCTGTGACCCACAGAATTCCAAGGTAACCGTCACCATTCTATATTCCAACATTGTCAGAAGACCTGGTCCTGTGACCCACAGAATTCCCAGGTAATCGTCACCATTCTATATTCCAACATTGTCAGAAGACCTGGTCCTGTGGCCCACAGAATTCCCAGGTAATCATCACCATTATATATTCCAACATTCGGCCTGGCAGAGCTAGCTAACTGCCGCTGAATGCTCTGGTCTGACATGGTACAGTATATGACGCCAAACTGGTCATCGCTCGTAAGTTTAATACATTACAGTACATAAGGCCGAAACAGAACTTTAACCTGAAGTCCACCAACTCCAGCACTCATTTTCTGTTATCCAGGACACCCATAACAAGTTAAAAAAAAACAATCACTTTTGATCACACTGCAATGCCACAACCCATTACTGACCAACTGAAAGCAAAAGTATGTAACTGTATGTTTAATTGATAAAAGCGCAAGAAAGTGATTTAAAAATCACTTCGAGGGAAATGGTGGTCCTTTTCAATAACTACCTCCTGAAACCTAGGGAGAGTCTCTACAGCAAACAGTCGTCAAATTAACCCCATGTAGAACGCCGAAGGAACTGAATGGTTCCAATACTGACCAAAGACCTGAGAATCACAGCCCCTGATCTATGGTTCAGGAAAAAGCAAAAACAAAAAACTTCTAGCTGATAGCTGCATGACGATGTGTTAGAAAGTAGCTCAGCACTCGAAAAGTGCAGAAAGCGCAGGTTCCTTGAGGCCTATCTGGCCCAAGCAGGTGTCTTAATACTGGGTCCAGCATGAAACCTGGACAACCAGAGCAAATATATTGGTCAGTGTTGTCATTAATTCAGCATGGCACATATACAACACCCAAACCACAGCAGCCTTCAGGGAGGTACTTGCCTGCATGGGATGATACTTAAGGCACAGGATTTCCTCTTCCGAGTTGCAGAGTTGAGCAAACTCCACCAGGGGGTCCTGAATGCGTCTGGCAATGGATATAGCATGCCGGAGGGGGGCTGGGTAGTCCCTGAACTCAGTCTGTGGAAGGAAAAGCATCAACATGAAAAACAGGGACGAGATACAAAGTAAAGAGATACGCCAACATCTGTAACCGAACAACAGGAATTTATATAATGTGCTGCTTTGACAATACATGGATAGTTCAGGGTTTCACAGCATAAATTTAATTTTTGCCCTCTCCAATGCTAATGACTGCGATTTGAAATGCTGTATCTTATCTCACAATGCAGTTCATGCATATCAGTTCAAGTCCCTTAATCCTACACATGAAACCAAATCAAATACCAAATGCTCAGTGTCCAAGGTTCCCCATATCTCGTGTATAAAGATGTGAAGCCAGATAATTGTAAAACCTTCCTAAGACATTTCCACATAATCAATTCCTCTTTTTTGCTGGTCATTCCCAACAGAAACTTCTTACTCTATCTTGGGTGTTTTCCTTCCAAGAGCCATCAAGGATTTTACTGAAACTTCATTTACTTTTCCAAAAAGACCATACTCATCAAATGCCTCTGAGGATTCTCATAAGATTTTTAGAATAGAACAAAAAAAAAAAAATTCTATTTTCAAATCTTCTGAGAATCCTCAGACATTTTGCATTGTTCACAGATGTGCGGTCAAAAATCTGTTTCATTACCCTACTCATCGTTTCCCCTCCTTTCATGTTTCTAACTATATGCCTACAGACCAACATGCCTAGATGCTTCCCCACCTGAGCTTTCATACTGTTCTCATAGATCATGGCCACTTCATTGTCCACCAGTTCCACGTTGATTGGGGCGATCTGCTCCTCCTGCTCCAGCTCGGCAACAATGTCCTTCACATCGTCTATCAGCATGGAGGAGGTCCGTGACTCTGCTGTGATGGATGACATGGGGTTTCTTGTTCAGGATGAACGTCTTCAGCTTCTGCAGGTCTTCCTCCTGCCAAACGGACAGACAAATGAAAAAGGGGTGATGAAATCATGCAGATAAATTATCTGACCACATAAACAAAGATGCAAGATAAACAGAGATCTCCTCCAGTGCATCAAGGGTCTGTGTATCCTCTCAAAGAAGTGTGGCTATCCTTCTCTATTCCAACAGCCTGTCATGTTGTTGACAGCCCAGCTGACTGCAGGGAGCTCACTGAAGGACTCTCTCTCATCTGTTCAATTCTGGTTATCTCTAGAGTTAAACAAAAGCACTCTTTATTCTCTCTCTCTCTCTCTCTCTCTCTCGGAAACTTCTGAAGGAAAAAAAACCAAGTTACCGACATACAATAATGCAACTCCTCTTTTACCTGAATATATACACGTGTTCAATAGAAATGTGATGCACTCACTTTCCATTCTCGCTCCTGGGCACGTGGGGACTTCCTTCGCAGCGTGAAGTTGGGCAGACGTATGAAGTCGGAGACAAGCCCATCACCATCGATGATACAACCAAAGGCACTTGTGGTTCTGAGGGCAAACATTGAACACCACCATAAACCCATGACAGCAGATTTTAATCACTGACCATCTGTTTCAAAACTATTTGTTTTCACACACAAAAAAAAAAAAAAAAAAAAAAACTTACTGACAACTGGTAAAGACATAAGACTGCAATGTGCTGTTGCAAAAACAAACGAACTGAAAACAAAACACACATACACATCAGTACGCTTTATTAAAAAAGCAACAGAATAAAACTGCATTTTAAAACAAATAACACTGAATTTTTTTCTTTTAAGTGTGTTATGAACAGACAAGAACAATAAAACGGCATCAGGATTCATCAACCTTATCTCACTTCCTTTAGTAAATGTGTCTCTTCAGTCACCAATCACTACTCAGACCATGCACACTCACTTTTCCTCAGAGTAGGCGATGCCCAGAACACGAACTCCATTGTTGGAATCATCGTCGTCATAGTCATCCTCCAGCTGCTGTTCAGGCTGGTATGGGGCCACTTTGAGCCAGCCGTACAGACGACGGCCACACGCCTGCATTTCCGACAAAGCATAACTTACTTTACAGCCATTTCTATTCTGAACTTTTTCTTTTTATCTATAGATAAAAAAAATATAAACATGCCACAGAATAAAAAGGCAAAAAACACCCTAAAAAATGAGAAGGGCAATCTCACTGTGACATGCACTGACCCGCAGTTCCCTGTTAGGTTGTCACAGTTTCCGACATCCCTCCCTTGCCCTCTTTTCAAACTTACTTCTCCCGAATATTCACCGAAGGGCAAGGAGGGATGTCGGAACTGTGACAACCTAACAGGGAACTGCTGGCAGTGCATGTCACAGTGAGATTGCCCTTCTCATTTTTTAGGGGTGTTTTTTTTTTGCCTTTTTTTTATTCTGTGGCATGTTTATATTTTTTTTTATCTATAGATAAAAAGAAAAGTTCAGAATAGAATGGCTGTAAAGTAAGTTATGCTTTGTCGGAAATGCAGGCGTGTGGCCGTCGTCTGTACGGCTGGCTCAAAGTGGCCCCATACCAGCCTGAACAGCAGCTGGAGGATGACTATGACGACGATGATTCCAACAATGGAGTTCGTGTTCTGGGCATCGCCTACTCTGAGGAAAAGTGAGTGTGCATGGTCTGAGTAGTGATTGGTGACTGAAGAGACACATTTACTAAAGGAAGTGAGATAAGGTTGATGAATCCTGATGCCGTTTTTATTGTTCTTGTCTGTTCATAACACACTTAAAAGAAAAAATTCAGTGTTTATTTGTTTTAAAATGCAGTTTTATTCTGTTGCTTTTTTAATAAGCGTACTGATGTGTATGTGTGTTTTGTTTTCAGTTCGTTTGTTTTTGCAACAGCACATTGCAGTCTTATGTCTTTACCAGTTGTCAGTAAGTTTTTTTTTTTTTTTTTTTTTTTTGTGTGTGAAAACAAATAGTTTTGAAACAGATGGTCAGTGATTAAAATCTGCTGTCATGGGTTTATGGTGGTGTTTCAATGTTTGCCCTCAGAACCACAAGTGCCTTTGGTTGTATCATCGATGGTGATGGGCTTGTCTCCGACTTCATACGTCTGCCCAACTTCACGCTGCGAAGGAAGTCCCCACGTGCCCAGGAGCGAGAATGGAAAGTGAGTGCATCACATTTCTATTGAACACGTGTATATATTCAGGTAAAAAGAGGAGTTGCATTTATTGTATGTCGGTAACTTGGTTTTTTTTCCTTCAGAAGTTTCCGAGAGAGAGAGAGAGAGAGAGAGAGAATAAAGAGTGCTTTTGTTTAACTCTAGAGATAACCAGAATTGAACAGATGAGAGAGAGTCCTTCAGTGAGCTCCCTGCAGTCAGCTGGGCTGTCAACAACATGACAGGCTGTTGGAATAGAGAAGGATAGCCACACTTCTTTGAGAGGATACACAGACCCTTGATGCACTGGAGGAGATCTCTGTTTATCTTGCATCTTTGTTTATGTGGTCAGATAATTTATCTGCATGATTTCATCACCCCCTTTTTCATTTGTCTGTCCGTTTGGCAGGAGGAAGACCTGCAGAAGCTGAAGACGTTCATCCTGAACAAGAAACCCCATGTCATCGCCATCACAGCAGAGTCACGGGACCTCCTCCATGCTGATAGACGATGTGAAGGACATTGTTGCCGAGCTGGAGCAGGAGGAGCAGATCGCCCCAATCAACGTGGAACTGGTGGACAATGAAGTGGCCATGATCTATGAGAACAGTATGAAAGCTCAGGTGGGGAAGCATCTAGGCATGTTGGTCTGTAGGCATATAGTTAGAAACATGAAAGGAGGGGAAACGATGAGTAGGGTAATGAAACAGATTTTTGACCGCACATCTGTGAACAATGCAAAATGTCTGAGGATTCTCAGAAGATTTGAAAATAGAATTTTTTTTTTTTGTTCTATTCTAAAATCTTATGAATCCTCAGAGGCATCTTTTGATGAGTATGGTCTTTTTGGAAAAGTAAAATGGAAGTTTCAGTAAAATCCTTGATGGCTCTTGGAAGGAAACACCCAAGATAGAGTAAGAAGTTTCTGTTGGGAATGACCAGCAAAAAAGAGGAATTGATTATGTGGAAATGTCTTAGAAGGTTTTTACAATTATCTGGCTTCACATCTTTATACACGAGATATGGGGAACCTTGGACACTGAGCATTTTTGTATTTGATTTGTTTTCATGTGTAGGATTAAGGGACTTGAACTGATATGCATGAACTGCATTGTGAGATAAGATACCGCATTTCAAATCGCAGTCATTAGCATTGGAGAGGGGGCAAAAATTAATTTATGCTGTGAAACCCTGAACTATCCATGTATTGTCAAAGCAGCACATTATATAAATTCCTGTTGTTCGGTTACAGATGTTGGCGTATCTCTTACTTTGTATCTCGGTCCTGTTTTTTCATGTTGATGCTTTTCCTTCCACAGACTGAGTTCAGGGACTACCCAGCCCCCCTCCGGCATGCTATATCCATTGCCAGACGCATTCAGGACCCCCCTGGTGGAGTTTGCTCAACTCTGCAACTCGGAAGAGGAAATCCTGTGCCTTAAGTATCATCCCATGCAGGCAAGTACCTCCCTGAAGGCTGCTGTGGTTTGGGTGTTGTATATTGTGCCATGCTGAATTAATGACAACACTGACCAATATATTTGCTCTGGTTTGTCCAGGTTTCATGCTGGACCCAGTATTAAGACACCTGCTTGGGCCAGATAGGCCTCAAGGAACCTGCGCTTTCTGCACTTTTCGAGTGCTGAGCTACTTTCTAACACATCGTCATGCAGCTATCAGCTAGAAGTTTTTTGTTTTTTTTGCTTTTTCCTGAACCATAGATCAGGGGCTGTGATTCTCAGGTCTTTGGTCAGTATTGGAACCATTCAGTTCCTTCGGCGTTCTACATGGGGTTAATTTGACGACTGTTTTTGCTGTGAGACTCTCCCTAGGTTTCAGGAGGTAGTTATTGAAAAGGACCACCATTTCCCTCGAGTGAGTGATTTAAATCACTTTCTTGCGCTTTTATCATTAAACATACAGTTACATACTTTTGGCTTTCAGTTGGTCAGTAATGGGTTGTGGCATTGCAGTGTGATCAAAAGTGATTGTGTTTTTTTTTAACTTGTTATGGGTGTCTGGATAACAGAAAATGAGTGCTGGAGTTGGTGGACTTCAGGTTAAAGTTCTGTTTCGGCCTTATGTACTGTAATGTATTAACTTACGAGCGATGACCAGTTTTGGCGTCATATACTGTACCATGTCAGACCAGAGCATTCAGCGGCAGTTAGCTAGCTCTGCCAGGCCGAATGTTGGAATATATAAGGTGATGATTACCTGGGAATTCTGTGGGCCACAGGACCAGGGTCTTCTGACAATGTTGGAATATAGAATGGTGACGATTACCTGGGAATTCTGTGGGTCACAGGACCAGGTCTTCTGACAATGTTGGAAATATAGAATGGTGACGGTTACCTTGGAATTCTGTGGGTCACAGGACCAGGTCTTCTAACAATGTTTGGAATATAGAATGGTGACGATTACCTTGGAATTCTGTGGGTCACAGGACCAGGTGTCCAAGGAAGAGCTGCTGAACGCCATCAACCTGGTGTTCATCAACAGGGTGAATGAGGTGGGGGTTGACGTCAATCGCTGCATCGCTTTCCCCACACTGCTGCCTTGCTACAGTTTGTGTGCGGCCTGGGGCCCCGGAAGGGGTCCTATCTGCTCAAGGTTTGTTCTTTTCTTGTGTGCTCTTTTATCATTGCTTTCCACCATTGTTTTTTTTTCTCCAGCTTGTGTGGTGAGGACCTCTGCCTACTCTCAAAATCTCTGTTAGGGAAGGGATGAAAGGGGGGGGGGGGGGGGTAGGGAAATGAATAAAACAGAAATTTAGACTGATCATTTGCTCTTATCAACAAATCACAGTATTTCAGGAGAGAGCTGACTGAGATAGTTGTTACCACTTATCAGATGATTTTTTTTTTTTTGACATTTCTATAAATTTGTTGCGTTTATGTCTATCTTGAACTTGGCACAAAGGATGGCCAACATTTGTCCACACTTTTTTTTTTTTTTTGACTTTTTTTTTCTTGTCCTTTTAAAGTATGACAACTGTTCAAAGTACTCAATCTTCTAAGAGTTGTTTACTGATTTTCAAATGATCTTTTTTTTTTTTTACATATCTTTGATTATTTGCATATATGTTTTTCCTTGTTGCAAAGGTACAGATCACTTGTCCACACCTCTGATCACTTGTCCACACCTTTTTTTTCTAATTCATTGTAACAACTGTTCAAAACACATCATCTAGCTTGTGTGCCTCCGGTCTGAAAAGATCCTGAAGCAGAACAACAGTCGTCTGGAGAATCGAACCCAGCTGGTCCAGGTGTGCCACATGGGTCCCAAGGTATTCATCAACTGTGCAGGGTTTCATCAAACTGGACACCAACAGCCTTGGAGACAGGTGAGCACAGTGAGGGGGGTGTTTTATTGTTGCTGTTAGGGTTTGTGGTGTTTGCTGTGTTGCTGTTAGTGTTGTTGTGTGGCTTTCTCTCTTTAGTTGGTTTTAATTTCAATTGTTAGTAAAAATGAATGGGATACATAAGAGTTCAGACTGACTGTCGGGGCCTTTTGTCCTATGTAGCAGTTTACCTTTTGTTTTTGATTGGGGTTCAGTGTTTTCCTCTGTGTGTGTGTGTGTGTGTGTGTGGTGTATGTGAGAGAGAGAGAGAGAGGGAGAAAGAGTAAGTTAGTGGTCTGTCCGTCAGTAATAGGTTCATTTGTTTATTCATATGATTTTGTAAACTTCTCTTTTGGTGTGCTCCTGTTTGGTGGGTTCATGTATCCTGATCCCTGAGAGCGTGTGACCAAGCGTTTTTATCTATCACTGATTTTTTTTTCTTTCTGTTTTTAACTAAATCTGATCCCTTGGCAAAACGGAAAATATTGAGAATGATATGCCTCCAAAAGTTGCACCATTTTTTTCACTTTTCGTATACTTTTTCTTTGTCATACTTCAATGCGGACAACTAGTTCTCATTGTATCTCTAGCACTGAAACTACGTGGACGTCTTGGATGGGTCACGGGTCCACCCAGAGGCTTACGAGTGGGCTCGCAAGATGGCTGTAGATGCTCTGGAGTATGATGACACCGCATAGAGGATGCCAACCCAGCTGGGGCTCTGGAGGAAATCCTGGAGTCACCGGAAAGACTCAAGGACCTGGACCTGGATGCTTTTGCTGAGAGGAGCTGGAGAGGCAGGTGGGTGGAGGTGAACTCTTCTAAAGTGTGTTCTTTGGCTTGAGTTCAGCTGGAGTGTGTCAGGGTGGGGGGTGTTAAGGCTGCTGGAGTATGGTGAAGCTCTTTTTTTCTGCTGGAGTGTGTCTGGGGCTTAATTTCTGCTGATGTGGCTTGTCTGCTGGAGTTTGTATGGAGTTTTAATTCTGAAGGAGTGTTTTCTGGAGGTTTAGTTCTGCTGGAGTGACTGGAGTTTTAATTCTGCTTGAGTGTGTCTAGGGCTTTATTTCTGTTTAAGTGTGTCTGGGGCTTTATTTCTACTTTAGTGTGTCAAGGGCTTTATTTTTACTTGAGTGTATCTGAGACTTTACTCTTACTTGAGTGTGGCTAGGGCTGTATTTCTACTCGGTGTGTCTGAGGCTTTATTTTTTACTTGAGTGTGTCTAAAGCTTTATGTTTACTTGGGTGTGTCTGGGGCTTTACGTCTACTTGAGTGTGTCTGGGGCTTTATTTCTACTTGAGTGCTTCTGGGGGCTTTCTTTCTACTTGAGTGTGTCTAGACCTTTATGTCTACTTGAGTGTGTCTGGGGCTTTATTTCTACTTGAGAGTTTCTAGGGCTTTATGTCTGCTTGGATGTGTCTGAGGCTGATTTCTACTTGAGTGTGTGTGTGGAGGTTTTTATTTCTACTGGTGTGTTAGGGGCTTTATTTCTACTTGAGTGTGTCTTGGGGTTTATTTCTACTGGAGTGTGTCAGAGGCTTTATTTCTACTTGATTGTGTCTGGAGGGGGGGGGTATTCCTATTGGATTTGCTGTAGTGTGTCTGGGGCTTTCCTTTAGCTGGAGTTTATCAGAGACTCTCATCCTGGGGTGTGTTCTGGGGCTTTTTTGATTCTGCCAAAGCATTTCTTCTAAGACTTGAATTTTAGGGGAGTGTGTATGAGGCTTTAATTCGGATGGAGTGTGTCAGGGACTGTGTTTCCTGCCAGAGTATGTCGAGATCAATCATGCTGCTGGAGTGTGACGGGGGCTTTGATTCTGTTGTTGATTGAGTCGCGGGCTTTATCCTGCTGGAGTTTGATCTTTCATGCTGCTGGTGTGTGACAGGGCTCTAATTCTGCTGGCATGTGTTTTGGGGTATGCAAAGTATGTCTGTGAATTTAATTCTGCTAGTGTGTTAGGACTTTTAGTCAGGCTGGAGTGTGTATGAGGCATTGATTTTGCTGGAGTGTGCGTGGGATTTAAAACTGCTGGAGCTCATCTGGAGCTTTGAATTGGCTGGAATTGGTTTTAGGCTTTAGTTTTGCAGAGATATGTCTTGGATGACAGAGAGAACATTCGTCCATTAGCTGTGACAGAGGAAGTCAATCATGGACAAATTTCCATCGGAGTAAGATGTAAAAAAAGATGGTGACATTCTGAAGTGGAAAAAAAAAAGTGAATAAAAGAAATAGTCACAGTACCACACTAGAAGTGAACAATGGAAAAGTACAAGAAGAAGAAATGTGGGCTCCTCCGACATGTGTATCACGTCCATTGAATGATGTGAATGTAAGTTATTTCACTGGCATTTACCTATACCAGCAGTGTTACATTGGATGATTCCAGAAACTCCTTGGGAGTGCTATTCGCTCAAAGCTTTGGTCATATGATGTTGAGGTTTATTGTCCAAGTGCACATGGTTTGTTTTTTTTTTTTGGGGGGGGGGGGGGGGGGGGGGGATTATTGCAGTGATGACACAGAGCACCGGGGGGGGAAACTTGTGTATAACTGGTTGATATTTTGTTCTGCTGATGGGTTTCAGGGTTATGGTGACAAGCACATCACTCTTTATGACATACTTGCTGAGCTGAACCATCGCTACAAGGACCATGCGCGTTCCATACCGCCCCCCAACCAACGAGGAGCGGTTTCGAAACATGCTGGACCAAGGAGACGCCAGAGACGTTCTATCTGGGTGTGTATGAGAGCAGAAGCTCTGATGAACTAGGAAAAAGGAGAAAGAAAAGAGCAATATAAAAGTGAAGGATCGGAGGTGTGTAAAAACCAGGTGTTTCTTCTGTAGTATGCTTGCCAGGCATAGAAAAAGTCATGACAGCAGATAAGGATGTTGTGTACTTGCATGCAGGTGTATAGATAGCATCAGGTCCATAATCATCTGTCTCTCATGACCCTCAGGGTTTGCTGAGGCACCATTGATAACTTCCTGACCATATCTGGTGTGCTGTGGTAATGTTACTGCTTAACCTGTGTATTATTTTCCTGGAAGGTGGGCAAACGCATGTAAATCAAAGCGGGAAATATGCAGTCATTGATCTGCCAATCCTCAAACTCTTTTTGTAGTTTATTACAATCATCTTAATTTGCGGTTTAGGTTTGGGTTATAGGTTTGGCAAGCACAATTATTCTTAAAAGAAGACAGTTGGTCTGTACATTACCCTGCGGTTTTGTTGTTGTTGTATATTGGGCTTTTTCGTGGGTTTACTAGGAGTCTCTAGTGGACTTCTCCATCATAGAGTTGGTGCTAAGCAGAGAGTTGGTACAAATGATTATCGGCTGCTCCAGGCCCAAGCCCTGCTAGACCGGGTTGGGAGAAGGTGTAACCGATGAAATAGTCTGAAGAGTTTCAGAGTTTGGTTTGTTCTGGGCACCATGGTTTCTGATACTGTTCCACTGCCTTTCACACCTTCCATAAGCAGGGCTGAGTTAGGTGACTGTGTGGGCCATTTCTTGCCGTCCCTCCTCCTGGGGGAACATGTTTTTTTGTTATCCTAATTAATCTGCTAGGATTTAAAATTCTCTTTATCATGTCTGGCAGGCCCAGATCCGCCTGAGGAGGTATGTTTTGTTGGGAAGGGCATTGTTGTTTGGAAACTGTGATAAGAGCTAGTGTTTGATCAGTACCCGTGCTCTAGCACTCCTAATTGGGATGAGGTTTCACCACAAAGGCAACTCGCCTCCCTGCCAAGGGGTGCCATACAAATCTTTCCTTTATTTTTTTTTTTCTTAAGTCACAGATCAGTACTTGCAGTGTTTTCATCTTCTGATGTTTTATCCACGTTATCATCTGAGTTCGTTTCGACATATTTTCACACAATCATGATGGGTTGACTGTGCAGGCAAACTGGTGATGACTCGTGTGATTGGCCATCGCCCACAAGCGCCCCCAGGGGGACCAGCTGGACCAGGCCCAACCCGTGCGCAATGATGAGACAGGCTGTGGCAGGCCTGCCCGTTCTGCTTGAAAGAACGACTTCCCAGAACTCTCAGAGGCGAGTTGTTTCACTTCACTCCAACATCATTGGTCAAGGTCAGAGTGGTTTGATGTGGGAATCAAAGGGTTGTTGCTTGACACTGAAAAGGAAGTGTCTGTGGCCCCTGTTGGCCCTAGGGGCAGTGTGACTGTCAGAGGGCCGCTGGGTCCAGGGCACCGTAGGAGTGGAAGGCAGAGCCTGTCACTGTGTCCAGGGCACAGTAGGAGTGAAGCCGAGCCTGTCACTGTGTCCAGTGTCATCAGTATGAGTGAAGGCATAGCCTGTCACTGGTGTCCAGGCACAGTATGGCTGAAGGCAGAGCCTGGTCACTGTGTCCAGGGTGAATAAGACTGAAGGCAGAGCCTGTTCACTGTTGTCCAGGGCTGAACAGTAGGAGTGAAGGCAGAGCCTGTCACTGTGTCCAGGTCACAGTATGCTGAAGGCAGAGCCCTGTCACTACTGTGTCCATGGTAAATAGGACTGAAGGCAGAGCCTGTCACTGTGTCCAGGGTAGAATAGGGGGACTGAAGGCAGATGCCTTTGTCACTGTGTCCAGGTCCTCCGTAGGGCTGAAGGCAGAGCCTGTCACTGTGTCCAGGCCACGATGAGTGAAGGCGAGCCTGTCACTGTGCCAGGGCACATTATGGGCTGAAGGCAGAGCGCTGTCACTGTGTCCAGGCACAGTAGGGCTGGCTAGGCAGAGCCTGTCACTGTGTCCAGGGCACACAGTAGGGCTGAAGCAGAGCCTGTCACTGTGTCCATGGTTACAGTAGGCCTGTCTGCCTTAATCTTCCTCTTTCACTGAATCAGGACTCCCATTTACTGAGGGGTGGACAGAGAGGGGTTTAAAGATGAAAAAAATTGGATCCAACAGTCATATGAATTCACAACAGCCAGCTCCCACAGCAAATTCTCAAACTCTAATATTTGACAGTGGGCTCCTTGACATTAGGGAGAGGTAAATACTCTAAGCCCAAAGTGTACACACAAATTTAACGTTGGATAAGATGAAGTCATGTCAAAATCTCGCTCCTGTTGTGTGTAGGTTTTATCTCCTTCACGGTTCCCCCTTTTTTTCCGTAACCAAATGTTATACTGTGGCTGTCTTTTTCAGGTGTGGAGCCTTTTTGATGGCGGCAACTGTCCCGTCTCTGCTGTGGGCGTGAGGACTCGCTGGACAACGGAGTTGGAGGATTCATTCACATCAGAATCTCAGTGACAAGCAGGTCACCAACCCAGAGCACGCGTCAAGGTCAGTGTAGGTGTTTGTGCGCTAGGATTTCTTTTTTTTTTTCTTCTTGGAATCTCTCGTTAAGATAGTGTTAGTTAATTAAAGTCTTTGAGGAGGGAATGTGCCCTCAAAATTGTGATCTTGTAAAATTAACAGTTTTTTGTACGTTTATTTTGGTATGTTTTATTCTGTCCTTCCCTTTTTTTTTCCCTTTTTGTTTGTTCGTCTGCATACGCAGGCTGGTACTTCTGCGGACACTCCCTTATAGACAGCAAGGATTAATCCCATCCTACCCAACAAAGGGAGTGGAGTTTTGTATGACCATTATTATCCCGCTATTAACCCTTACCATGCCACAGTATAAGAGCTTTTCTGTATTGATGAGTGCCGGGGCCAATTGCAGTAGGTCCATTCATCTGTTCACTACTCATTCAATTATTAAGATGTCTCTTAGATTTGGTTGCATGTTTTTTTTTTTTTTTATACCCTGGTGATATGATTTGATATAATAATAAGTTTGATTTTTGCTGGTCAGTAGTATGATTTTGTAATCAATGTTTTTGTAATAAGTACCCGTAATAGACACAGTTACGGGCATACAAGATCGTGAAAACGACTCCATAACAGACACTGGGCAAGCAGGAAAGAGTTTAAGGGCAGTCATACTCCAGCTTCGGGAATTTTTTCCTCTTTCTAAAAATCTTAATTTCTGGCACTTTGCGGTGGTTCCCACATTGCAGCATGGCATGACAGTCCACGCTCGGATCATCAAGATTGACATTGACCGTTTCCAAGTGGAGCTGACCACCAAGACGTCGGATCTTGTCGACACAGACGGGCACTGGAAGTAAGTGGAGTCCTTATCAATGGTTGATCGTAGTTCCCCAGGTCAAGAGGTAGACGTGAGTGGGTTGGTAGAATTGATTCAAGCTTCATTAGGGAGACGTCGACTACATATTGAACTAGTCCATGTACCATCCCCACCTCTTCCCACCAGATCTATTGAGATTTAAGGCTACCATTGCCATTTGTTTGAAAAAAACAAATAGTTAAGGAATTACAAACCCAGATAAGTAAAGAGTTGGGATTAGGGAAGGTGTTTGGGTTGGGGGAGGGAGTAGAGAAGTCCCACGAGAAAGATTTAGTGTCTGCATTGATCTTCGTCCAGCCTGGTGTTGAGCTCGAGTGTGCAATATAATCCATAAAACTTAGTGTAGAAAAACGTTTGAAAATAGGTGACCATATGTCTTTTTTTGTGATTTTTTTTTTTTTTTTTTTTTTTGGTGGTTGTTTGTTTTGTTTTGTTTGAATAGAAGAAAATGATTAGTTAGATTACTAGAAATTGAAGAGGATGATGTACTTGACATAACTTGCGGTAATTGAACCGCAGATTGTCAAATGGTTATCCACTGCTGGGTTGGCTCGAATTGAGCTTGCTGCTATGGACTGCTGACAAATCCTAGAAATTGTTTGTTTGTGAAATTGTTTTTTTTGTTTTGCTTGTTTCGACTGACTGCGGTTGGTGTATGAGTTCTTGGCTGAAGAATTTCACCACAAAGGAAATGTAAGAAAAACAGTCATGATGACTTTTTCTCTGAATTTTGTGTGTGAGAGAGAGAGAGAGAGAGAGAGAGAGAGAGAATTTTGGAGAGAAAGTATACAGAAGGAGAAGAGAGGATAAGATATAAAGATTTGGGATAACATTGATGGTCACATTATGTTTTCGGCCCCAGAAAGACCTTTTCTTAGACTACGATTATAGACAAGCCCTCACTGACAAGGAACGAAAAAAGATGAAACAGCAAGCAGACAGAGTCAGTGGATGTTGTTTTTCTGCTTTTTCATTTTATTGGAAAAGATCTTTTAGGCATTGTAATGTGTGGTGCCAGCTTGCGTCTGCTTTGAGCAGTACTTGTGTTGATTAAGCAGAGCCACTCAGCACAAAGTGTTGTCCCTGGTGGAAGTATGATGTATTCCTATGTATAAAGTGAAAGTTGGAACTTTTTCCATGCATTTTCTGTTGTTTTTAGCTGTCAAGAAGACATTCCATTACCAAAGAATCCCCATCCAAAGTCTATGCGCCTGGCGTCTTTTCAGTTTAAATGATAGATGAGACTTGGACAGCAATAGATTTTTTTTTCTGTGATTTTGTTGTTCATCAAAGAGGCCATGGAAGGGATGTGTGATGTCTGCTTACACAATATGAAGGTTGGGGAACAAATGGTGACCTTCTAGATGAAGAGGAATTGATTGGCAGCTCCAACATCTTCCACACGCTGTCTTGGAAGTCTCGCTCTGTCTTCACGTGTTAAGGGATAAAACAGTTGCACTCATGAGAGAAAACTGAAATGACCTTGGTTTGAATCGGGTGCTGCTCGCGTAGAGTGCTTGTTAGTTGTTTTTCTTTGACAGTAATGATCAAAATGAACCAATGTTACGGGTTGGAATTATTTGCCGTGATGCCATGGAGATTTGTTGTCGAAAGAGGAACCGATATAGTCGTATCTAGTTCGTACATGGCTTGGTGCTGTGTGTGGCAGCATACATCAAGCGTGTCATCGCTCACCCCAACTTCAGGAACATTGCCTACAAGGAGTGCGAGAAAGCCATGGCCAACATGGACCCTGGGTGACGTCATTATCCGCCCCAGCAGCAAGGTGAGAATTGTCTGTGTGGCCATGTCCTGCCCTCGGTGGGCCATGCTGACCTAAAGCTTCTGTCACTAGGTCATCTACATACTTCTGCTTGTCTGTTTCTGATGTTGCTCTTTGCTTGCTTGTTTGCTGGACTCAGATACCATGAATCAAGTCAGTGTTCATATGACTCACCAAGCACATGAAAGTTTAGGACTACTTGTTTTTTACCCTCAGGTCAGTTTAGAACTGGTGAGGATCAGGGCCTGTGAAAGGTCTTGTTTCTTCCTCCCCTATATAAAGGACGATAGTGAAATGAAGTTGAAAGGCAAAGAGCACTGTCAATGTTTGGTCCCTCTGATGCCTTTGTGCCAGTAAGTTCCCCATCAATTTCAGTGCAGTTTTTTCGATTAGCAGGTTTGATGTGTATTGAACTGATTTATAGTTGTAATCGTTACTTTGATGTACTGTATTCATTAATTGAAGAAATGTTTTTTAAAATGTTATTGTGCGAAACAATACGTGACTGATTTCATATCCTATGATGCATTATGTATGACACAACCCACTGGTGTGTTATAAAGAACAGTCAATATTGTATAAGCTGTCCACAGTCAGGTCATGCGTAGAAGAAACTGTCCTAACACATTGATAATGTTTTTATATCGTTTACGTGGGGGGCATAAAAACAGATAATTGGCAGTCCCCCTCCCCACCTGTTGGTTCATTCTGTTTTGTTTGACTATTTTATAACCAGTAGTGGTGTTACTGTTGTGTGGCATGTGACAGGGCTCGGACCACCTACGTTGACATGTAAAGTGGCTGACGGCAGTCTGCAACACATAGACGTCGTTA